>JAKOGI010000118.1:487500-617500 GCA_029747015.1 Carnegiea gigantea
AGTGGTGTATGTAGTAGCTAGTCACCGCACACGTACAACGTACATATTCAAAGCTTCCTCCACTAAAAGACGGGCGCACTTCTTTCAAATAAAATCAAATTTCTATAATTAGTTAAAAATTGTATGAATTCTATAAACTTCATTTGTATTTTTCCCAAGAAAAGAATGTGATTAAAGTGCATTTAATTTGTGTGGTTTTAGGATAATGATTCCTTTTCGTGAAAGTGAGATTAAAATTTGTCCCTCCCCCCTATAAAAAGCTAATTTCTGAAAAGAATTGAAGGTGGCCTTAGCTTAGCTTCTTCATTGTCAACTTAATAGATTTTATAACTCGTATGAAATATATCTGTGTGTGCGCGCCCGTGTGCGTATGTGTGTTTAATCAGTGTATCTTTACATGTAAAAGTAGATATGCGTGCACATATAATAGGCTGTGTTTAATTGGTGCGCTCTATTGTTCTTTTGGATATTGAAAAGGGCATCAACTTTCAGTTCAAGATTTTATGTTGATTTTAAAGATTCCAATTCCAATGGAAAAATGGAGGATGGTAGAAGCATGGGGATGGCCCTCTCTATGGCTTTTTTTCTTCTTTTTTTTTGGGAGAAGATTTTGTAAAATATTGCTATTAAATGATTTTATTCTTGTCAAATGACACGGATGATAGATAAATAATAAGTAAATAATACTAAGGTACTATAAAATCCTTGACCCCACAAAAAAGTACTGTAAAATCCTATGAGCATAGGCTCCTGTCAATTGAAAAAGGTGAAAGGCCTTGTAAACTTTTTTTTTTCCCGGGGAGGTAAAGAACATGATAAATAAACTTCCCATAACACAAAATTATAGTTAATTTTATCCATATATGAGACTCGAATCCTAAATCTTTTTTTTTTTTATGGGGAGTAAATGTTGGACCACTTTAACCAACATCTACTAGTAATCTTTCAATGACTGTAAATACTCTTATTACGTATTATGTTATGAGAATAAAATATTTTCAAACTACTAGAAAAAAATTATCTAAATAAAAAAGTTTTAATTAGAAGATTATTATTATTCTATTCAGAAAATTAGCTTTGTTTAAGATTTCAATCCTGCTTGAAGTTCAAGTATGATAAAACTAATTAAGAGTATGTGACCAGTAATGTAAGTGAAACATTGGGGACATAGAAACACCTATTGCTAACCCTTAGGTTGTGGGTAGTTTCCCAGATATATTTTAACCCATGTAATTTTTTTTTTTTAAAATTGTTTTTGGTTTAGGGGGGAGGTGAGTGTTGATGCTCTCAAGCATGTAGATTGTTCACTGTCATGCATTAGCCTTGTATAATTACACAAATTAAGTTTTATGCATGAGATATATGGCAAGAAGCTAGAAAAACAATCAAATTTGAAATATCAAAACAAAATGGAGCAAGATGCAGATGCATGAGTCCCCAATGCTATTCTCTTCACAAAAAAAAAAAAAGAACAATTGAAGAAATTTATGCCATATAATCTTTATATTAATAAACATCATTAAAACTTTGAGTAAAATATGTTTCATCTTCTCATATATATAATTATATTATACTAACCAACAGAGGTTGCTTCAAGTGGTTTGGTACTTGTTTCTCTTAAATAAGGTCTCGAGTTCGAGTCTTGTAAATAAAGAAAATCTGTAATGAAAGAGCTCTATCTCTTATTAGACTAACAGTAGCAATAAAGACACTCTTAATAGCTATAGAGACAAATGATATGTCTGAAAGTATGACGAATGACACCAATTTTCTCTATCACTAATGTATATGCTTAATGTGAAAACACGACGTACGTACTCTTTTCACTAACTTGTTTTGAAATTTCTACGGTAACTTTTACATGCCAGCTTCAGTTATGTGACAATTTTCTATGATTAAGGAGGTATTGTTTTCATGCTTAATTGTGAACAAAATATCTTTGTCACTGTCATTAGTGCTTACACAGATCATATGTTCAACATATTGTTAGCTTTTGTCTGTTTTCATGATTAGGGATAATTAGCTGTAATTGAAGGTACCCTTAATTAATTACAAAGCTTATAATTAATAATTCAATAGTGATGTGTTTTATCAGTCGCATATATATATGCATATTGAGGACTTATGTTTGCCTCAATTAGTGAGTAAACTACCTATCGACTAATTAATTATAAAAATGGAGGTTCCATTTTTATTCACCTTTTATTAGCTACCCTTGAAAAATCATATAGTACATATTTTGGTTCACATGAGCTTAAGCTATGATTAAATGGCAATGTAATTATAATATAAGTGGGAGGGTGGAGTCGAACATGAAATTTAATATACTTAGAACCTCACTCTTTAATCATTAATAGGGTTATACCCTTGCGATGCAAGGACATAAGTGAACCTTTTTTTTAAATATATTAATAACACTATAGATCGTTTCTTTTCAAATAGTAAAAATAAATTGATGTGTCACATTATTTAATTATCAAAAGTTGAACACTTTGCTAGATTTTTTTTTATTGTAATAACATTTTCTTCATTCTTAATTTGAAGTCACTTTTTTATTTCATTTGTCCAGTATTTCATTGTTAAACGATGTATATTTTTTGAGAAGAAATTTTATTACTAAATAGTAATGACTATATGATATTAGGTGACTCTAATATATGGAATTGATATTGCATTACAGAATAATTATTTTTTGAGTTACCATTGTTTCTTTTGCTTTTTTCATTAAATTATTTTAAATTCTTTTTATATATGTACCATAATTATTTATTTACTACTGTTTAAGAATTGTCTAATATATGAGACGTCTTTTCTTTTGTGGGCAAGTTTTAGTAGGTAAATGGATCAACTTTTTTATTTATCTTAATTTAATAAAAAATATATTATCTTCTTATTAATGACTACATAAGATATTTGAAAAGTGCATGCAAGAATTTTGGCCAATTGTTGTTTTAAGTTCAATTAAATATAAATAAGTAATAAAAATGTATCAATTTTAAAAGTAGTAATAATTTCAGAACAACGTAATTATTATTTTTTTGGGTTATTATTATTTATTTTATTTTTTGCCTTTTAAATCACTTAAAACTCCTTTTGTTTTCATAATATAATTATTTATTTACTATTTTCTTATCAAAATTCTCTAATATCTGTAACATCTACTTTTATGGACAAACTTTATGGGCCACCTCTTTAATTTATTAATACAATGAATATTTTATTATAGTATATTAATAAATATATAAGATATACAAAAAGTTATTTTTTAAAATAAATATAGCATTGTATTAGTTAAACCATAAATGGGCATTTATGTAGCTAATTAATTCTAGTGGCATTACACATGGCATCCTAAGTGGCATGACATATGGCACTCATGCGTTGATTCCATCTAACTTTTTATATATATATATATATATATATATATATATATGATAGGTCAAATGTTTGTTGACTTAGAGTTGTCTGGTTGGATTCGTTTAGACTTGTAATGTTTGCAGAGTTAAGATTAGTTTGCTAACGTTGGAGTTAATTTGGTAGTAAACGTGAATTTTTTTTTTTTTTTTGATTGACTGCCAGCTAAATTCACAGTCAACTGTTTCCAGAGCCAGAGAACTTGAGAGGAATGGCTTCCCACTTAGATGTAAAATCATAGTGTATAATGCTTATCTTATGTAAAATGTTTATTTGACTTATCTTACTAGCTACAATATGAACTATTTAAATGGTGTAATATTAATTATTTCACTTTACTAATGTTTGTTAATGAATTGTGCTTGTTTGTTGATATGAAAAAGCTTAACGAGGTAAGTATTCACTGTTTGTTAGCACATATGTTAAGTGCTGACTGTGATCTGAAGTGATTGCTCATCACTGGAAATGAATGTTTTGGGGTTGTCAAAATAATGTTTTACATGACATGGAGCAAATATCTATTAGTACATATAACAAAGCAATTTTAAATTAGGGTATTTCATCGTGGAAAAAAAAAAAAATCATAACCTAAGTTATGAGAAGACAACACCACCACCACCACCACCTCCCAGTATAAGTCCCGTTTTCGCGGGGTCTGGAGGAGATGTAAATGTAGATAACTGTACCTCTACCAACATCTCTACTTGTAAAGAGTCTGAATCCAAGAGACCTACATAACAAGATTTTATGAAAATATTTTATAGAAGACGGATTTTGTGAAAACATTTAAGGGGAAAAAAAACTAAGGATACGCAGTAGGGAATGAGTTAAGAAATATTAATAAATCAGGTGGCTGTAATTATATAAACATAAGTACAACATAAGTACAATATAGTAGTGGAAGGTACTATACGTTAATAAACAGAGGTAGACAAACAATATCTCTCCCAAATATATGTACTACCTCCATAAAAACAAGTCATGAAAAAACCACAATCAAAATTACCTACAGTAACCAAAAAACCACAATCAAATCAGGTAACAAATTCTCTGTGATCTAATATCCTAATCCTATCCCCCCTAGTCTCCTATTCTAAGCCATGCCCTCCGTCAATCCTACAATTTTCACGTTCTCTCTAATCACTTCGTCCAAACTCTTCTTAAGTCGTCCCCTCCCTTTTTTACCTTCGGGGATGTTAATCCTCTCACATCTCCTCACTGGAGCATCATATGACCAAACCATCTGAATCTTGTTTCTTTCATATTATCTTCGATGGGAGCCACTTTAATTATATTCTGATTACTCCATTCATAATTCTATCTATTCTTGTATAACCACACATCCACCTAATCATCTTCATCTCTGCTACCATCAACCTTTGAACTTATATCTTTTTTATAGGCCAACACTCTGATCTATACAGTATAACAGGTTTTAAACTACCATATGATAAACTTTATCTTTTAATCCTACAGGCATCCTCTTATCACACAGCATACTTGAAGCATACTTTCATTTATGCCAAATTGCCAGCCCACTTTTATGTGCTGGTTAATGTCTTCGTCAATATCCCCATTTTGTTGAATAATTGAGCCTAAATATTTAAACTTCTTGACCTTTGGTATCGTCATCCCATCAGTAGTGATTTCTCCCCCGCATCTTCCCTTCCACTGAAACAGCAATGTGGATATTCAGTTTTTGATCTACTTACTCTAAAGTCTCAAAACTCCAGTGTAAGTTCATTGCTCCGACTTGTCACTAACTCCTTCTCTGGTCTCATCAATAAGAATAATGACACCTACGAAAAACATACACCATGGTACTTCATCTTGAATTCCTTTTGTAAGTTCATCCATAACTAGAGTGAAAGGAAAAGGGCATAAAGCGGAGCTTTGATATAGGACCATACCAACGTAGAAGTCATTGGTAGCCCCTCCTGGTGCTCTAACACTCGTCTTACCTCCCTCATACATATCCTTAATTACTTGAATATACACAGGTGACACTCCTTTTTTTTCCAAGCATCTCCATAATACTTCACAAGTAACTCTATCATATACTTTTTTCAGGTCAGTGAACACCATATGAAAATCTACCTTTTTATTTCTGTACAATTCTATGAGCCTTCTAAGGAGGTAAATCGCCTTTATGGTCGACCTGTCAGGCATAAAACCAAATTGGTTCTCTGATATAAAAATGTCCTTCTATAACCTTCTCTCAATCACCCTCTCTTATAACTTCATAGTGTGACTGAGCAATCTTATACTGCTATAACTATTACAATCCTGAATATCATATTTGTTCTCGTATAATGGGATGACTGTACTAAACCTTCATTTTCTGGGCATTCTAACCGTTCTAAAAATAATATTTAAAAGCTCTGTTAGACACTCTAATCCCTCTTCACCCAAACACTTCCACACTTCTACCGGTATTTGATCTGATCCCTCTATCTTCGCATTGGTCATCTTCTTTAGGGTCTCTTTAATCTCGTCCTTGCTGATAGGTTCACATAATCGAGGATCAAGATGTTGCTCACTACTCTTTCTTTCCCTACTTCAAAAATCTTCCATCACTTCATCATTGAGGAGTTTGAAAAAGTACCTTTACCATATCTCCTTGATTTCTGCATCCTTATACAGTACCTTACCATTTTCATCTTTGATGCACCTCACGACACCCAAATCCCTTGTTCTTCTTTCCCTATCCCTCGCCAGTTTAAAGAATTTCTTTTCACCTTTTTTGGTCTCCAATTTTTGATATAACTTATCATAAGCCATGCTCTTAGCTCCAGCAACAGCTTTTTTGGCTACCTTTTTTGCTGCCTTATATCCAACTCTATTAATCTCTTTCTCTTCCTCCATTCCACTGTTCATGAAAGCAGCGTATGCGTTTTTTTCTCCGTGACTTTCTCCTTGACCTCCTAGTTCCACCACTAGGCTTCCTTCATTTTGTTACCACCTCTTTCAGATGTCCCTAGGATTTCCTTAGCTAACCTTCAAATACATTCTGCATTGCTTCCCACATTCTATCTGCATCCTCTACCTGACTCCAAACTCCTTCTTCAGTAATCCTCTCTGATAATTTCATAGCATTACTGCTTAAAGAAAATTTAATTGAGTTTTGAGATAAGATGGGAAGCAGCAAAAAATCCTGACCGTCTTTGGAAGGATCATAAGATTATCAATACATATGTTAAGTGTTCACTACGTATATATGGAGTGATTTTTCATCAATAAGACAAATATTGTTATGTTGGTTGACAATAAAGAGTAAATGCTTGCTGACACGAATTCGAATGTTAAATGCTCTCCAGAAAAATGAAATAGGTTTTCATCATTTAAAAATATTATAGTACTAGTGTACATCCTGTGCTTCATGCACACATGTGTGAAAATTTTATGATCATATTATTTTTCTTCAAAGAGTTTGTGATTTTATCATTTATTTTAATTAGAAGTACTAATATGTTTAACTAATTGATACTAAAAAAATCGACATAGATTATTTTATTTTTGACGTATTACTTGGATTGACAACTATGTTTTTAGTTGGACACTATTTTAGCATGATAAAAGAACAATTCTTACATTGTATGATTTTTTTTAAAAAAATAACAAAAAGAGGAGGGGAGAAGATGTAAGTGTCAAACGGCATGCATGTATGATAATTGTATATATGTCTTTGAAGCATGCAAATGTATTTATCATATAATAAGGAATTGAAATCGAAGGGGATTGCATCTAATTTGATATGTGCAATAGTGTATCAATTTGTAGTTAGTTCTTAAAAAGATACATGATCATTTTGAAAATAGGGCAAGTTTGAATCTCAATTCCTATATGCTACAATTTAGTTAGGGGCCCTTATGGACATGTTTATAAAGTAAATCTCACGAATGTAGGTGTCTAATGATTCTATTATATTTGTAAAATGAACATCATTATTTAAGACCCTTTTAGTCAAAAAAGAAAAATAAAAGATATATAAAAACATCAAATCGTATATTATAAATATATTTACATATCTCAAAGTTAAACACACAATTATTATATGTGTATACCGTTTGATACAAACTTTTTCACCTTTTTTTCCTTTTTTTGTTATTTTATAAAAAAACATCCAACATAAACTTTGTTCTCCTACCTTTTATACTTCATTTAGCACAAGATACATATTTTTTAATTTATTTTTGGTATATGTTTAATGTCATTTGGCCTGGAGGGGACGTCTCTTCAAATTTGGATAATGAACGATGACAACAGGAATATCAAACCAATCAATTTATAAATTCTAATCGATAGAACAATTGAATAAAAAGTAATTATTTCATATTGATACTTAAATATTGGTAATAAAATTTGATGATGGTTAAATTAATCAAATAAAGCATAATCACATAGTATTGACATAAGTGTAAGATAGCTAACAAGAATTCACCACTTGTCGAACACCATTAACCCATTCAATTTTATATCATATACTAGTGTACATATCGTGCTTCACACGGGCATAGGGAATTCTTCATTTAAGACTTAAGTTATTGGCTAATTACTTGTAATTTTTATCAATATTAAAGATGTGATTATAGATTTTGAATTATATTTATAATGTAATGGTTTATTATTATTTTGTGGAATAATAAGTTTCTAAATGACTGTGATGTATCAAGCCTCACTCGTCCAAGTGACCAAAATCTCAAGCAAAGCAAAACTAAAACAAGCAATGAGATAGAGTTGGATGATCAAGTGATTTGTCAAGCGACATAGAAACACCACACCTGATTCTCACTTGGGAAGTCACCTTAGAACTTCCTGGATGCAGAAACACCACCACGAAGACCTAAAATGACCTAGTGTATCACCACTTGAGTTGCCAACTCAAGATACAGCCACTAGGAGTTTAAAGAGAAAACTAAGTGCTAACTCAAGTTTTAGGTTCAATATTGCATGATCTGCCTACAAACATAATGAGAGGAGCTTATATATGACTTCCTCTCCTACAAATATAACGGTTAAAAGCCAAAATCTTAATTACAGAAGCTAATTACATTAGCCTAGACGAGAGAACACTGATTACCAGCACAGCCATTAGCAAAGTAACGCCTAAATGAGTCATTCAGGCTAACCTGGTGAGGTGTCGAGGTCCTTAGCATAAATGGCTAAGTTTAAGCTTCCAAAAACAGGCCTTAAATAGGCTGGTTTGCAACTTGTAGCCAGGTTTAAAGAGCTAATGATGGTGCTGGCAGTAAAGTACAGCAGCCCAGGTAATAGGGTGATTTACTCCCCTCTTAAGCTGGTTAAAAGTAATCCTTGGGGGAGCTAATCATCAACTTTTGTAGGCTGACTTGATAAATATTTTGACCCTTTTTTCAAGGTCAAAGATCATGCGCCAGCTTCAAGCTCAAAGGCTTTCAAAATTTCCCTCTAAACTGGATTGTTCTGGATTTCAATCCAGACTGCACTGTCCGGACTTGCCTTCTGGTTGCTTGACCTCATGGACTCCAAAATGAATGAAACTTAGTTTATTGGACTGATAATAAGCTAGACTGAAGATGTGAGGGATTTGTGAACCCTCAGTTGTCCATGCTCAGTACTGACTAAGGTCACAAACTAAGGCCAGAAACTGATTATGTGATCAGTACTCAGGGATGCCATCTGTAAATGATCTCTCACCAAGACCATGGCCTCCTTGATCTCTGATGGGTTTGGACATGCCTTCTGGACTTCATCTTGATCACATGAGTTCTCGCTGACTTGATCTCCATTAGTCTCCCTTCTTGAAAAGAGTTTGCCCTCAAACTAGGCAACTCCTCAGAATCATCATGGTAAGGGCTGAGATCTACCACATTGAAGGTTGCTGAGACCCCATACTCATCAGGTAGGTTCACTTTATAGGCATTAGGGCCAATCCTTTCCAGAATCTCAAAGGGGCCATCTGACCTAGGCATGAGCTTGGTTTTTCTTCTGCGAGGGAATCTTTTCTTTCTAAGATGAATCCACACCAAGTCCCTCGGCTGAAATTGAGCATCCCTTCTGTGCTTGTTGGCTTGGTTCTTAGCCAACTCATTGCTTTTCTCAATTCTGGCTCTAACCTTGGCATGAAGGTCCTTTATCTCTTCTGCTCTCTTGCTTGCTTCCCAGCTGAACTTGGTTGTTGTAAGCAGGGGAACCAAATCCAGTGGAGTGAAAGGATTTTGACCATACACGACCTGAAATAGAGAGAACTTGGTAGCCTTGCTAGGGGTTCTGTTGTAGGTAAACTCAGCATAAGCAAGTAGGTTATCCCACCCTTTAATATTGTTCTTCACAAGTACCCTAAGTAAGGCACCCAAGGTTCTGTTGGTCATTTCAATTTGACCATCAGTTTTGGGGTGGCATGTAGTGCTGAACTTGAGGCAGGTTCCTATTTTTCTCCAAAAGGTGAGCCAAAAGTGGCTCAAAAACTTGGTGGCTCTGTCAGAAACCATGCTCTTCAGGACACTATGTAGCCTTATAATCTCCCTAAAGTATAACTCAGCTATCTTTGATGCATCATAGGTGGAGTGACATGGGATGAATTGGCCATTTTTGAGAACCTATTAACCACCACCATGATAGAGTCTTTGCTTCTCTGGGTCCTAGGCAAGCCAATGATAAAGTCCAAACTGACATTCCCCCAAGGTGCTTGAGAAATAGGTAGGGGGAATAAAGGCCTTGAGGGAGTACATGACTCTTGGCTAGATGGCAAATTGAACACCTCTTGACAAAGTGCTCGACATCCTTAGTCATTTTTGGCCAGAAGTAATGCTCTTTAAGCATTGAGCAGGTCTTATTAACCCGAAGTTACCAGCCAAGGCCCCTCCATGAACTTCCTGAATCGGCAACTCCCTTATCCCACTCCTTGGGATACACAGCCTGCTTCCCTTGAATGAGAAGCCCTGATCAAGATGGAATGCTCCCTGAGGGTGGGAGGAACATTTCTCAAACAGTTTCTAAAAGTCTTTATCAGTCTTGTACAGCTCCTTGGTCATTTTAAAGCTAAGAACTTTTGAGCTTAATCTAGATAGCAGTAGATATCTTCTAGAAAGGGCATCAACACCCTTATTAAGCTTGCCAGATTTGTGATGGATCCCAAAGTGAAAGGACTGGAGGTATTTAACCCACTTTGCATGTCTGGGGTTAAGCTTATGTTGGCCCTCGATGAACTTCAGTGCTTCATGGTCTGAGCGTAGAATAAAATCTCCACCAACCAGATAGTGTCTCCAATGTTCTACTGCCCTGATGATAGTATAGAACTCCTTGTCATATGTAGAATATTTCCTCCTGGCTCACTAAGTTTCTCACTGAAGTAAGCTACTGGCCTTCTCTCTTAACTCAAGATAACTCCAATTCCAATCCCAAAAGCATCATACTCCACCTCAAATAATTGAGTAAAGTTAGGTAGAGCAAGGATAGGTGCACTAGTGAGCTTCTCCTTGATGCTCTCCAAGGCCCTCTGTACCACTTCAGTCCATTCAAACTTTTTACCCTTGAGAACTTCAGTAACAAGGGCCATGAGTGAGCTGAAATCCCTTATAAATCTCTTATAAAATGAGGCCAAACCATGAAAGCTTCTGACCTGCTGGATGGAGGAAGGTACTGGCCAATCCTTAATGGCCTTAATCTTTTCTTCATCCACCTAAATGCCCTAAGCAGATATAACATAGCCTAGGAACATGACCTGAGGAGTGAAGAAATGACACTTCTCTAGGTTGCCATATAACTTCTCTTCGGCTAAAATATAAAGTACCTGATGCAGATGATGGGCATGATCTTCTTCAGTCTGGTTGTATACTAAAATGTCATCAGAGTACACAACTACACACTTCCTCATCAATGGTTTAAGCACTTCATTCATCAATCTTATGAAAGTGCTTGGTGCATTGATCAGCCCAAAGGGCATCACTAATCATTCATAAAGTCCACTCTTAGTTTTGAAGGTTGTCTTTTATTCATCCCCTTCATAGATCCTAATCTGGTAGTACCCACTCCTTAGCTCTATCTTAGAGAATATAGCAGACCCATGTAGCTCATCAAGAAGGTCCTCCAATCTGAGAATGTGGTATCTATACTTGATGATTATTTTGTTGATGACGCTACTGTCTATACACATCCTTATACTGGCATCCCTTTTGGGCACAATGAAGGGTAGAACTGCACAGGGACTTAAGCTTTCCCTAATCATGCCTTTGGCTAGCAAACCATCGACTTATCTTTGTATCTCACTGGTCCCTTAAAGATCCATTCTGTAGGTAAGTTATTTGGCAAGACAGAATCAGAAACAAGGTTAATTTTGTACTAGATTAATCTTTTTGTGGGTAATCCAGGGGATCATCTTAGAGGGAAACACATGCTTGTACTCAAGCGACAAGGGTTGTAAGAAGGGGTGGACAGTAAGTGGGGAAGGGATAGATTCAAGGTTCAGCAGAATCAGCTCTTGAATTGACTGAAATTCATGCTGCTAGGACCTGAGCAAGGTAGTGAAAAAGACATGAAGCTAGGGGGTGTCTTTAGGCTTCTATTTTTGAGAGGGTCTGAGAGGGGTGAGGGTAATCTTGTTGTGGTCTTTAGTAAAGATGTAGGTATTCAGCCTACCATCATACATAACTCTCCTATCAAACAACCATGGTCTGCCTAGGAGGACATAGCAAGCATCCATGGGTATCAGTATCACATCACATCAGATTTCATCCCTATACCCCTTTTCAATTGACAAAGAAACTAAACACTTGGAAGAGATCTGGATATTTTTCTCTTAGTTTAGCCACTGTATGATGTATGGAGCTGGATGAGGGACTGTTGGAAGGTTTAGCTTATC
Organism: Carnegiea gigantea; assembly: GCA_029747015.1. Classification (NCBI taxonomy): domain Eukaryota; kingdom Viridiplantae; phylum Streptophyta; class Magnoliopsida; order Caryophyllales; family Cactaceae; genus Carnegiea; species Carnegiea gigantea. Next base: position 499,754 of record JAKOGI010000118.1, read on the forward strand.
TATCAAGGTCTTGGAAGCCACATTAGTGCAGCTGCCTCTGTCAATAATCAGTGAGCATACCTTCCCTCCAATGGTGCACCTCGTGTGAAAGATGGCCTCTCTTTGCTCTTGGTTTTCAGGTATAGCAAGACCACTTAAGGCCCTTGTAACTACTAGCATCTCTCCATCATTTGATCTTTCTTCATACTCCTCTAAACCCTCAGTAAGAAACAGCTTCTTGTCTGCTCGTTCTTCTGGTTCCTCCATGCTGTTACAAGTGGCTTGGTACTCTACCAGAGTTACCACCCTTTTGTTAGGACATTCAGAGGCAATATGACCCAAGCCTTGACATCTAAAACACCTCCTAATATCAACCGATTTAGGAGAGGGTTTGTCGGGGGTTTTAGAGGCAGTGGGAGAGATGGTTCTGCTTTGTGGGATGAAGGCAGGCTTCTGTTGAGTAATGGGAGATTTCTGGAAGGAAAATTCCTTAGATGGGGTTTACTGGCTTCTTCCATTCCCGTAACTCTTTTCCACAACTCCACTTTATAAACTAATGAACTCAGTTCATCCAGAGTGGTGTAGGGATGAAGTTCAACTGCACTAGCTATCTTTTCATCTAATTCAGTAGGATATCTAACCAGGGTTTGTGTTTCATCTTCCCTCAGGTCAAATTTAAGCACTAGTTGCTCAAACTCTCTGGTATATTCCTCCATACTCTTGTTACCTTGCTTCAGGTTGTGGAGTTTCAAGAAGTTATCTTGTAGGTAGTGGTCTGGCAGGAACTTGGCCTTCGATTTCTCTTTCATCTTCCTCCAGGACTTGATTTTGATTTTCCTCTTCCTTGTCCTTTTAGCCACCATGTTTGACCACTAGATTGAGGCATATTTCCTCAACATGACAGCCACCAGCTTCACTTTCTTCTCATCTGGCACTTGCTTGTACTCAAAGACTCCCTCTACAATTTAAAGCCAATTTAAGAACAAGTCAGGGTCTAGCTGGCCTTCAAATTCTGGGATATCTACTCTGAAATCATCTCTTTTCCCTCCATCTCTCCTATGATGTCTCCTGTGTCTTCCCCTGGAAGATGCATCACTAGAAGATGTAAAGGGGTTGTCTTCATTCTCCTGCTCAGAAGGTGCTGAACTGGAGTCTTCATGCCTACTGGTGCAGCTAGGTCTCCTCAAGCTTCTACTTCGTTGTCTCAAGAGTTTACCTAGCTGATCTTGGAAGTACTTGAATCTCCCTTCAAGTTCAGCCTTCTCTCTCAGAGCCTATTCAGCAATCTGCTCTGGAGTGAGGCTGGATGACATTCTGCAAGGTTCTTTGTGGACGGGGATTGTATTTGGGTTGATGGGGTTGTGTTTAGGTTACAAACTGATCCTAGGAGAGTAGCCAAGGCTCTGATAACACTTGATGAATCAAGCCTCACTCGTCCAAGTGACCAGAATCTCAAGCAAAGCAAAACTGAAACAAGCAATAAGATAGAGTTGGATGATCAAGTGATTTGTCAAGTGATATAGAAACACCACACCTGATTCTCACTTGGGCAATCACCTTAGAACTTCCTAGATATATAAACACCACCACGAAGACCTAAAATGACCTAATATAAGTTGCCAACTCAAGATATAGCCACTAGGAATTTAGAGAGAAAACTGAGTGCGAACTCAAGTTTGAGGTTCAATATTGCATGATTTGCTTACAAACATAATGAGAGGGGCTTATATATGACTCCCTCTCTTGCAAATACACCAGCTAAAAGCCAAAATCTTAAGTACAGAAGCTAATTACATTAGCTTAGACAAGAGAACACTGACTAACAGCACAGCCAGTAGCAAAGTGACACCTACATGAGTCATTTAGGCTAATCTGGTGAGGTGTCAAGGTCCTTAGCATAAATGGTTAAGTTTAAGCTTCTAAAAACATGCCTTAAATAGGCTGGTTTGCAACTTGCAGCTGGGATTAGAGAGCTAATGATGGTGCTAGCAGTAAAGTACAGCAACCCGGGTAAAAGGGTGACCTATTAAGCTTGTTAAAAGCAATCCTTAGGGGAGCTAATCATCAACTTTTGTAGGCTAACCTGATAACTATTTTGACCCTCTTTCAAGGTCAAAGATCACATGTCAGCTTTAAGCTCAATAGCTTTTAAAATTTCCCTTCAAACTGGACTATTATGGATTTCAGTCCAGACTGCACTGTTTGGACTTGCCTTCTGGTTACTTGAACTCCTGGACTCCAAAATGGCTGAAACTTAGTTTATTGGACTGATAATAAGCTAGAATGAAGATGTGGGGGATTTATGAACCCTCAGTTGTCCATGATTAATACTGACCAAGGTCACAAACTGAGGCCAGAAACTGATCATGTGATCAGTACTCAGAGATGCCATCTGTAAATGATCTCTCACCAAGACCATGGCCTCCTTGATCTCTGCCAGGTTTGGACATGCCTTCTGAACTTCATCTTGATCACATGAGCCCTCGCTGACTCGATCTCCATCAGATTGACATAGTCGATAGTAGTGAGAATGCAGCCTATAATACAATATGATGCATCGTCATTCCCAACTTGGGTTTCTACATGGAAAAAACCATAGTCCATTTATAACTGTAGGAACTTTTGAAGTACTTCATAAATTACAATGCAAGTTTCATTTATTTTTATGGCTCTTATAAAAAAATTAATTTTAAAAAAACAAAAAAAAAAGTGAGAAATAGGAATTTGCAATTCTTGTGGATATTTATTTATGATTGAATATGTCAAACAAAAGAGTTTAAAAGGTATTTATGAAATTAAATTGCACAAACATTGTTGTATTGTGATTTCAAAAGTCATAATTTACATACGTTAGGAAGATTGCCTTATTGTGATTTGTTGTATTAATCACACAACTCCAAAGAAAAAAGAAAAATTAAAAAACCACTTGACCAATTATGTTGTGCCAAATATCATTCATCCTGCAACACATTCAGTTTTATACAGTATATATGATATATGATTACAATGCGAGTTTCATTTGTTTTTATGCTTCTTATGAAAAAGATAATTAAAAAACAAAAAAAAAATGTGAGAAATAGGAATACGCAGTTCATGTGGATATTCATTGATGATTGAATATGTCAAGCAAAAAAGTTTAAAAGGTGTTTGTGAAATTAAATTGCACAAACATTGTTGTATTGTAATTTCAAATGTCATAGTTTACATACGTTAGGAAGATTGCCCTATTGTGTGTGATTTGATGCATTAATTACACAACTCCAAAGGAGAAAGAAAAATTAAAAAACTACTTGACCAATTATGTCATGCCAAATGTCATTCATCCTGCAACACATTCAATTTTATATTATACATATGATGATATGATATGATGATTGTTTGAATAAATACTTATCAAGATAAGGCGTAAATGCTTATCAATAAATACTTATTAGTATACTAGCAAAGTGCTGATCAAGAATACAAGCCAGTGTTTTGTTAGGCCGCAATTACATCTGGACTTACCTCGATGGCTAACTCGGAGATTATAATAGTATTGAGTAGAATAACAGTTTAGTTTTTCCTTTTTATTGTAAAATTTGGGTCCTTAGACCTCTCATTTGCACTCTCAAAAAAAATACATATTGTATGTGATTTTTTTTTAGACAGTAAAATGTGAAGTTTTCAAGAAACGTGGTTTAATTTATGATATGTTTGTAAACTATGGTATTAAAAATAATGTTTGGCTAGCTCTATTTATTTATTTTTTGGAAACAGAGTGCCTTCAAGGAAAAAATTGATTTTTTTTTTTTGGAGTTTTGAGTAGTACAGTGTTTGGCAAATTCATTGATGGTTAGAAGAAAGTTTAGGGTGCATCGGGTTGGATGTTTTTGTTTTTTTAAAAAAAAAAAATCTGTTTTTGAAAGTTTAAAAAAATGTTTACAAATCATGCTATATAAAAGACAATTTTATATATATATATATATATATATATGTGTGTGTGTGTGTGTGTGTGTGTGTGTGTGTGTGTGTGGTGTGTGTGTGTGTGTGTGTGTGTGTGTGTATACTATATATATATATATATATATATATATAATATATATATATATATTATATATATATATATATATATATATGTATATATATGTGTGTGTATATATATATATATATATATATATATATATATATATATATATATATATATATATATAATATATACATATTACATATATAGATATATATATATATATTATACATATATATATATGCATATATATATATATATATATATATATATATCTATATATATATATATATATATATATATACACATATATATATATATATATATATATATATATATATATATATATATATATATATATATATATATGTACGTATGTATGTATTTATGTATGTATGTATTTTGTGTGTGTATGTATAAAGTTGGATATAACTCATGTATGAATGACGTGTAAACTTGCCATTGAGGATGTGATCATATAGGAGGAAATAGCCACGCGAGATAATTTAGTGCAGCATAGGATGTTAAATAAGATATCCCAAGAAAAAAAAAAAAAAAAAGCAGTGTTGTAGGATAGATGTAAATTTAGTACAACATTAATTCTATTTAATAAATTAATTTCTCACATGTCTTCCCACTAATTAGTAATAAAATTTATTCAAAAAAGATGTGCAATTTAACCCAAAAAAAAAAATCTAAATACAGCAAAAGTTTTGAGTTGAATAACAATTAAGAAAGGAAAGTATATTGTTATTAGAGAAAAAAAATAAAAGACTCGCTTCACTTTTTAACAACAAAATATTATAATACATAGATTTATTGCTTGCTGTCTTTTTAAAAATCTATTTATTCTTTTAATATTATATTACAAATTATTTAAATTCCTACTGATAAATTAAATTTGACAAATGTTGATGCAACATAATAAAGCAATATTAAACACAAAATAAGAGGTTTTAGCTTGAGACTTTTAATTCACTGAATTGAATGAGTTGAGACATAAGTACCAACATGAAATAAAGGAGGGGAAACAATGAAAATGAACTATTTTGGTCTATTTAATGGACAAATTAAACCATCTAAGGTAGGTACATATCATACACTTAGAAGTGTGTACTTCCACTTGCCACATATATATATTAGTCTAGTGTATATTTGTCATATAGACAAATTTTAATATGTGACATTGACATAACTTGTGAGAGTATATACTCTTAGGAGTATGATGTAGGCTTTGTATAGAGCATACTTTTTTTTAACAATTGCCTTTTTTGTGCAAAGACAATTGCCTTTTTTATCACTAGAATTTGTTGTTTTAATATTTTTTAAGTTTTAATATTTTTATTCTTTTTAAAGTTTTGAAATTGGAAAATTTAAGTCCATAAAGGCATCAACTGGAAAATAAATTGGTTTGGATGACTCTTTCTCATTATAGAGTTCTGCAAATAAAGGATACATTTATTGATTAAAAGTCATATGAAACTTACACAAGATATAAAATTCAAATGAACACATATCTAAAATACCAAAATAAATCACTCTTTTAAGAAAACAAATTACTAACACACTGATTGCTCGTCTTCCATTCATTCGTTGTTTCTTGATGCAGCATTTGGGATGAGATCTATAGATATAGTATTATAGCTTTCTTGTGAAAACCACGTACTTATTATCATGGTTCATTTCCAACAAATTGGCATCCATCAAAATTCTGCAGTGCAATCCATCAATAATTTCATTCCATATCTAATGAATTATTAAACTAAATTTATTGAAACTCTTCAAAAAGAAGGGACAGTACCAGCCACCTATCCAAAGACGGGGAGACACCAACTCTCATAAATGAAGAGACTAAATTTAAACTAGGAGATTACAATACAAAAAACATAATAATTGAACATATTAGGGCTTACTATTGGCAAATTTACTAATGATGGCCCCTTTCAATCACAAGCGATTAGGATTGTTTCTAGAAAGAAAAGGAGGCTATGGTTGAATAAAAGTGATTTCTCGATATATAGAAGTAGATGGGTTCTAGGTTAGAATAAAATTTCTCAAAACTTAGAAAGTGTGACTTAAGTTAAAAAATTTCACGTAAATCTACCCCTTAATTATATTACCAAGTCTAGAGGTAATATGATATGATGAGTCTTCACCTTTTTTTCCTTTTTGTCAATCATATCATCCATTAATCTGAAGTTAAGTACATGACCGTCAGTCTTAGAACTCATCTGTCAAAAATGTTCTCCATTCATAAGACTCCAAATTAAGATCTTTCTTGATAAAACAAGTGACGAATCACCTAAATGGATTTATGTTGGTGAGTTTTCAATTTCCAACCCTAGCTTTAGAATGCAGAGAATATCACATGAGAGGTCTAATTTTTTCCCCTATCACCAAATGAGATTGATGAACACCTCAGTACTTAATTCCTTATTCGACAACTACAGATTCGTTGATAGAGTATCTGCTGACTTTTTTGGGGGGCTTGGGGGGGTGTTCTTGAAAAATATTTATCACAAAACATGCCCAGAGATGAATAAAAGTTTCATGCAAGTAAAATAATAAACTTTCTACATAAGTAAATTCATCCTATCTTGAAAATAAAAGATGTAAGATTAATATAATTACTTAAAAGACTTTACTTGCAGAAATTTCCAAGAGAAAAATTAAAGAGGGTATGCTTCTAAAAAATGAAGGGAATATTACCAAAGATAATTTACTAATTCTAACAATATTCCCATTTAAACAACCAATCACTATTTTTTTTTTTAAGGTTCCTTTTGTTAAACTGAGGGATGGAGGAGGCTAGGTTAGCTGAAAGATGGCCACAACCTTATGGACTCAAGGACACAAGGTAACGTTATTTTTCAACGTACGTAAAAAAGGGAAAAAAAAAAAGAAAAGAAAAAGGTAGACAAGAGGCCCTCGAACCAATGCACACATTGCCATTTGCCGCCACTAGAATAAGTTTCAGTGGATCCCTCAAGCACACGTGATTTTTTTATTTATTATAGCCAGCTTGTCTATGAAATGAAATGTATGGATGACTATGGCAGAGTTTCTCTATGCATTTTAATTCTTCCTTTATTTTATTATTTCTTTTGATTCAAAATCAATTTTCTTTTTTTTGAATGCAAAAAAAATCTGTGCATTATAAAGTGGGTCCGTAACAAATATTTTATATAGTGATTCAAGTTGGAGTTCCATGAATTGAAGAAATGAATACATGTGAGTTTTAAAATTGTTGACGTGATATGAGAGAGTTTGAAATTTTGAAAAGCGGGTTGGGAGTATGGTACATTAAATATACGCTGTTTGTTTTTCCATTTGATTAAATTAGAAAAGGAGAATTACCATGAAAAACATGGTTTTGACTTTTTGACGCCATACCCAAAGACATTGTGATGACCTTTTTTTTTTCCTTTGAGATCAATTGATGGCAAATTTTCTAATTGAGACAAATTACAAAGCTAAGGAAGAAAAAATAACATATTCCTTGTGCTTAATTATACAACTTCTCTGACTTGCACATACATTTTCACACACTATTTGTCTTTCCCTACATTTACTATAGCAACAGTTTTGCCCGTTATCAAAGCCTACTTTATTGTAGTGATGGCTGTGCGCATGCATTAGCTAACGTCACTTTGAAAAATAAGTTATGTGAAAAAGAATCAAGATTCTTGCCATTTTTATGGCTTTTGGTGCTGAAACTGCTCATAAAAGGCTTATTTCTTCATCTTCAAGCAAGGCTGGATAATAACAAATCATACATGTTCATATTTGATGTTCTTGAACAAACAATTTTAGGTGGTAAAAGAGTTATATATTTACATTGATTTAAAAGTATGGCATAAAAAATCAATTGTATCATCTGCACTAAAAGATAGTTGATTCTATAATAAAAGTTTATACAAACAACTTAATTTTGTAATCTAATACAGATATATCACAACTCACTTCATCTTTTATTCCATACTAGTGTTCAATATATATATCTCTATACATATGCATATATATATATATATATATATATATATATATATATATATAGAAACTTTTAGTGGAGGGGGTAGGAGTTTGCAACTTCATGATCAGCTGGGCAATCATTCAATCATTTCTTAAATGCTATTGATTAGAGAAAATTAATCAACCCCTCCCACCAAAAACTTCCTATAAGTCTATGAACAAACCCAACCCCACATTAGTATCTACAGGGCTAATCAAACTACCTATAGGCCACACCATGTATGATCATTTAGCTAATTAACCTTGATTATGGAGTGTACCTAAAACTGTACATATATATGCATCGATCCCTAGCAAGCATGTATATATGAAACGGTTACGCTTATGTATATCTCAAGATCAAGAACGCAAACTCATACTCAAATCCAATTATGTGTACCAGTTCAACCCAGGAACTTGATACGGTTGCCGAAACACCCCCTCTGAAAGAGCGCCCAACAATGTTTGTTGGTGCAACACCTCAGTACTGTTGTTGTTGTTGTTGTACTCATTGTCGTCATCCTGGAGCACTGAAAGCCTCTTGCTTGAGGAGTCCCCTCCCCAGTATAGGGAGGGCAAGGTGCGCTTGAGGGGCAAGTTGGTGGCTAGACTCGATAGGGAAGGAGGGACCATTGAAATCGTAGGGTCTACTTGCATCCCTGGTTGATTCCCATTCATTACTTGTAAGCAAATCCCTTGATCATCATGGCCTGTGTCGACGTGGGTCAAGCTTGACTTGGAGTTGGAGTTGGAGTTGATTGAATTTGATATAGCCATGGATCCCATCGTCATCATGTTCTCCATGGTTTCCTCTCGCTCGTGATCATCCGTCGGCCTATGAGCAATATTGTTCTTCTTGTATATCCGGCAGAGTACCCAATCATCCAACTTCATCCAATTATAACAAATAGAACAATTATGTCCAATCCCATATCGTTAAAGGGAAAACTACAGTATATGTAATCTTATCTCTAGCAAATCAACGGAGAGTACAAAGGAAAACGAATAATATAAAAGCATAGATCAAAAGTACCCGAAGTGAGCCCTTTTTGTTATTGGAATTATAGCTATAAGCCAGAGATTTGTTGTTGTTGCTGTTGCTGTTATTATTATCAACCAAGCGATACTCATGCATAATCCAATTAGTCTTGTGGCCTCGAGGAGGTTTTCCTCCGTAGAATACCAAGGCCTTCTTGACGCCAACCTTCTTGTTTCCGGCACTAAATATAGGCTTATCGGTGCCGGTGGCCTTCCAGTAGCCGGAGGTGGCGGCTCTGTTCGGGCGAGCCCCGTTCGGGTACTTCCGGTCCCTTGGGCTAAAGAAGTACCACTCATGCTCTCCAAACACAGCCTTCTCTGCCCAAATCAATACATACATATAAACCATCCCCAAAAAAAAAAAAAAAATCAAAACCCAGTTCTTCCTAATTAATACTTGATCAATTAAAGTAGTAAAATTAGTGCTTTTAAATAATAAATAAATAATAAATAAATACCAGGGAGTTCCCACGGGTCGAACTTGTACAGGTCGACCTCAGCTATGATGGAGATAGGGAGGGGGGCGGACTGAGCCCTGCGCATGAGGTAGTGGACCACCAGCTCCTCGTCCGTCGGGTGGAACCGGAACCCCGGGGGCAGCTGCGGTTGCTGCTGCTGGTGCTGGTGGTCCACCGCCGATGTGTCGGTGCTCTCCATTTTTTTTAAATTTTTTTTAAATTTTTTATGTGAGTAGTATTTGCTTTTGTTTGTCTAATGGTTGTGGTACGTAGGGTGATCAAAGAGAGAAGAAGAGCGGAAGGCAGGCAGGAAGGAAGAGGGGTTATAACAAAACGGTGGTTGAAGTGGGGACGCCCCATGTTTTATACGCATGAGAATTGACATGGGGACCCACCCATGGCCCCACCTAATTCTTTTGTTTTTTTTGGGAGGGGGGGAAGAAGAAAACGCTGTGGTGCTGCTTTGTGCTCATGTGACTGTGTGAATGTGACCGAGTGAGATTAAGGTTGGGAATCTTTGTTATCCGTTTTAAATTTTTGTTGATTAATTTATGTACTTTTGAAATTGATCAAAGTCGATCGTTGAAACCCAATTATTCAATAACATACCTTGGCCAATACTTAAAATTAAGGTCTTATAAACATAATTTTAATTAGATTTTCACTGCTAGCCTTTTTGTTCAAATTAAAATAATTGAAACTTCGACAGTCGATAATTGGTGGTGACTATTGCTAATTCAATTGTCTTAATTAGGTAATTTTAATATTTCACTTAAGACGACAAAGACACGATAATTGAAACCTTGGCAAGTAAGAATTAGGCAGTATTTGATTGGGAGGAAAATAATCTTTTCAGAAAATAATTTTCCATAGAAAATATTTTTCCAAGGAAATTTTTCATGCCACACTTTCTATTATTTGGTATAAGGTAAACCATTTCCATATGAAAAAAAGAAAAATATCAACTAATTTGTTTAAGTAGAGAAAAATATCAACTAAATGGTTGCAATACTCGCAACAGAGATAAATGTTTATCAAATGAAGGAATGTCCAGCATAAAATTCATATTTGAGCTTTTTAATATTTTTTAGATAATTAAGTTTTGATCTAAATTATTGAAATTATTTTTGTGGCTAAAAACGTCAGCTGAATTATTTAAGTGGCGAAAAATATCAATTGAATTGTCGTAGCAGATAAATATGTTGACCAAATGAAGGAATATCGAGCTCGAAAATGTGGATTTGAGCTATTTTAATCTTTCCTACCTGATGATCAAGTTTCGTTCCAAATCATTGAAATTATCTTAATTGTAAAAAATGTAGGCTGAATTGTTTAAATTGAAAAAAATATCGATTGAATTGTCATGATAGAGCAAAATACTGACCAAATGAAAGAATATGAAACTCAAAATTTAGATTTGAGCAGATTCTAATCTTTTATATCCTATAATAAAGTTTCAATCTGAACCCTTGGAATTGTTTTAGTGGTGAGTCAACTAGATTGGTCAAATAACGAAAAATATCGGCTGAATTATCGTGAAGGAGATAAATATTGATCAAATAGAGAAAGGTTGAGCTCAAAATCTGTATTTGAGCTTATTTTAATCTTTTTCATTGAAGAGTCAAATTTCGATTTACATCATTTAAGTCGAATTTTACATCTAAATTTTGGCTAACTATATAGTCAAAGAGTTAAAGAACGAAGATCAATTTCCTATCTTTTCAAAAAGTAAATCATTTTCCTCCATTAGGAGAAAGAACATTTTCCTTGGAAAATAATTTTCCATCCTGAACTGTGTCAAACAACGAAAAATTAGAAAATTATTTTATGAGAAAATCATTTCTCCTTAACCAAATACTACCTTAATGTATAATTAGATTGGTCAAATGATAACCTAATATATTTTTTTACCTTGATTATTAATGTTGTATTAGTTTTCCTGCTTGTCAATTTTAGGAATAAAGCTGCCAAAACAAAGTAATGATCACACTCTGTGGTAGTTTTTGTATAACTTCGGTGCATTTTTAAAACTTGACTAGAGCATGTGGTCTTTTTAATTTGTCATAAGTAGGTATCATCGTTATTCAATACTCATTTATATTTTTCTAATTAAATTCCAGCATTGATGAACACTCATCAGTACTAATCAACACTAACAAACATTCATTAGCAGTAATGATTAGTGTCGATCAACACTTATCATCAATAAGTTACTTACGATAAATTAAAAATAATAAATTCAATAGTTATATTAATACATGCCAAATCATTCATAATGAGAGGAAATCGCCTTTCACCCATGAATACGCACATAAAAAACTTAACTAAGGGTATACTCTTTTCGACTTATGAGAAGTATTTATTAATACTTATTACTGAAACATACTAATTCACGTTAAATCAAGCTAAAATATGCTGAATGAAAGAAGAAAATATAACTATATATTTTCAATAATTGCTTAATTGTGCTAAATTTTGTTGAATGTTGATGATAAGTATTTATAATAAGTTGAAAAAAATGCCCTTAAATATGCATTGATTAATGGCTAATCATAAGCTAATCCGAAATAGAATTTGTTAATAATTGACCCTAATCCAATGCAAGCCACTCCATTGATGATGTTGAGGTGGGCTCGTATAAAAAGGGGACCTCAAATAAGACACCCCCTCTTAATTGAGACCCAATGAAACAAAACCACCACGACTAAGGCACTATGCGCACACACAACCCCTTGTTTGGGTTCTGGATTGGCTACGAAGTGGCCAATTAGGCAGAGGAAGTAAGTCGGACACATGGCCCATGGAGAGGCCTGATTAGCCTCGATACCTAAACGCTGTCGTACTCGCTAATGATGTAATTTAACCGTTAATGATGCGAAACGTGTGATTCTCCACTGACACGTGGCAGAAAGAGATTGGGGGAATTGCAGTTCTGACACTGATGAGACACCGAAGATGAAGATAGAAGGATAAGTGTTGTTTTGAGAAAGTGGCCCCTAACAAAAAGCTTTGGCCTTAATTAAGCCGCTCTATCGTGCGTTTTGTTGTCATGCAGAAAATGACCCGACCACCACCACCTCCCACCCATCTCCATCTTTGTAGCCACTAGAGATCTCCCCATAAATTCTTTCTTCTTGGATCAATTCTACACCTATTAAACCGCCTATATGATAGGGTTGGAAATCGGATGAAGTTGTATTTATATTTACTTATATCTATCTTTAAAATCATATTTATATCATCGAATTTTAAAAATTAGCAGTTGTATTTATATTGATTAGATTTTTTGAATTTATGGGCGTTATTCAGCTATATATGAATGAGTGTTAAATAATACCCATATTTAACGTATAGCTAGGTACACTCTATATTCGATGAGTAATTTTAAGACATTAATGAGAAAAATGATCCAATAATGTTTAGAAAGTTGAAATTATAGGTAGAAAATTGATCTGACAAACAAAAATAAGGTAACATATATAAGTTTATCATAATTTCTTATCTGTTATTACGTGAATTGCGCTTTTTATATGGACTTTGTAAAATGTAGACCACAACATGTTTTCTGCCTCTTACCCTTGTAAATCAGATACGGGTGCGGATACGGATACATATTTTAAAATCCATACACATACTGATATTCATTTTGGAAGCAATACCTCTACCTGTTTCAAACCTGTTTTAACCACCCATTAGTGTTTTAAATGGAGCGAGTTCTAATAGGGATTTTTGTTTTCAGGTTATATCTCCATTCCTACCTATAGTACATGAATTCTTTAATGGATTGTTAAAGAACAAGACAGGAGGAATAGCGTATATATGTCACTGTTTCGAAACTGCCTCCTGCTTCTAATTACTCCTAACTACTAATCCCTTTATCTAACCGCTCATAGATATTCCTGATCATTTCTGGTCCTTGCTAAACACTAGTTGTATATATAATTTTCGGGTCTAGTTAGTATTGAACTCTGTTAACCGCTCAACACAACATAACTACTAACCACCATACTACTCGTTCATAACCATTAATTGCTAGTTTTAACAGCCTAAACAAAGAGGTTTAACAACATTAAAAATTTTCAATATTAAGCCTTATTCTGACGGAATAATCCGACCGAAAATAGGTCTGCTGAAATCTCCCACAGCTTGAAATTTCAAGGATATTCCAACAGAGACTTTCGGAATTCCAACGGAATTTCCAATATTAAAAAAATTCCATAAAATTTTTTTGACCCGTGGTTGAATGGATGGAAAATTCAAAATTCTGATGAAATCCCGTCAGAGTTCCGTTATTGTAAACATTATTTTTTATTCCAATGGCATGTTCCGTAAATTTCTCGTATAAATCTCTTTTCAAATCCTCATTTTTCGCTGTGCATCACCCACGACCGTCGTGGCCCCACCACCATTTGCCGCTGTCATGGCATTTTTGCCGCTATCCCCACACCGTCATTTGTTGCCGATTTATTGAGAATCTTTTTATGTGTGTAATCTACCCAAATTTGTAGCGAATTAAGCTTATACCTTAAATTTGATAGTTTGTATAGTTAGTTTGTATGTAAGTTCATAAATTTGATAGTTTCTATAGTGAGTTTGTGTGTAATTTCGCAACTTTGATAGTTTGTATAGTTAGTTTGTTACGTTGATGTCAGTTTATTAAGTTGATAATTTGTTCTTAATTTTGTATTCAATTTGTTGCTAAAGAATACATTGTTTTATTAATTAAGTAGAATTGAATATTAATATTGAGGTTATGAATTTAATATTGATAATGAGAATTCATTGTATATTAGCAACATTGCTAAATGTTTGTACATTTGGGTTCTTTAGTTTTTATAATTTTAAAAAAAATAAAAACACCGGCAGATTTCCGACGAGAAGAATTCCGATGGATTTCCGAGAGAAATTCCAACAAATTTTTCCTAGAATTTAAAATTTTGAAATTCTAACAGGCGATGTGATTCCATCGGAGGCCGATTGAAAAATTCTGTGGGAATTCCGTCAGAGACCCTCCGACGGATTGTATCAATCCCTCGAAAAGGCTTCCTGATGGTTCGTATTCCAGTAACGTCTGTCAGTTGAAAATTCCGTCGGTTAATTTTCTGACAAAAAAAATATATTTTTTCAGTTGAGAATTTCGTCATAATAAAGATGTTTTGTAGTAGTATAACTTCCTCTCCACATGACGGAAGCTTGCGCATCATGGAACCTGACAACATTAGAATTATTCTCTACTTTTGATAATTTGGATGAGACTATCATTGCATTAAACTAGACATGATTAAGTAAGGGTCCCGGCGGCTCGGAGGCCAGTCATGATGGTCAATAGGCAAGGTTTTCTTGACCCTAATCATACCTGATCTTCATGCACCTCGTCATACCCTTAATCCTAATCCTGACCCTGAACCTGACCCTAACTTTACGGGTACCTTAAGATCATTAGGTCAGACCCGACTTTAAACCCTCTACAGTCTATATATAAGAAATGAGATTTTTCACTAAGTTTTATTTATATCATGAAGTGCATCACTAAACTTTCGACTAAACAAAAGACCAAGCGACAATAGAATATTGCAATGAAAAGTATCATAATTACAAACATTCTAGTGCGTAATTTTGGTATAACAATAAGTTCATTAAAATAACTTCTCCAAACATCAAAAATGAAGTGTTAAAGGGTTGAGAGCCAATGAGATTCAAAGAGGGTAAGTACGAGGGTGGCCAAGAGGCAACGAGAAAATAGAAAGCGAAAAGAATCTGAATAAATGAAATTCAAAGTTTTTTGTTTTGATTTTAAATTTTATTTATTTTTTTAAGTGAGGATCAGCGGGTCGAGTCAGATGGTCAAAAGATCTACTCGAACTCGACCCTCATCATAGTCGGATATCTTCAATTTCAAGGTCGACGCGAATCGAAGTGAGGCAAAAAGCCGACTCTAACCTTCATTTATTTGTTAGGGTCAGATCAGGATGGATTGGGCGGTGTTCTGACCAATTAATCATGCCAACTTTGTGAGCCTGTACACAACCGTTAGCCCTTTGAAAAAGAAGGATTGTTTTCGTTTGATGTAACTAATTTGCATTAAGTGGCATAAGTCACATATCTCATGTGGGAGCGAACTCGATCATTTACTGTGGAGAAATGGAAATTAGTCTATCATCACAAACTTGTTGAGGTCAAATTAACTAATAGTGTGCATTAGATGTAAACCGTCATTAGGTGTCCATAACAATACTATCTTATCATGTTGTTTGTTTTTTGCAACTTTTCAACATCAAAAGATTGAATCATACTTCAGATAAGTTTGAGTTGAAATATTATCCAATGAAATTCTTGAGATAATCCCAAACTGTTATAGAATGAATCTATTTATGTGCCTTCAACCATCAGTTGAGTTGCTTTTTGAACGTAGTATCAGACTTTTTCTGAGTAAGAGATTTTGGATTCGAATATGAACATGCCCCATATTGATTTACTGCACACGGGGGGGAAGCCTTTGCAATATCCACACTTCAAGCCCAAGGGACATTTGCATGATGGGACGTATTAGAGTATAAGTCTATTTCTAAACCTTCAACCATCAGCTTAAACTTTTGATTGAGATTAAGAATCCAATCACTTCCAACAATCTAGATCCTCCCAAGTTATTGTCACATGATTTGCCAAGATGTTGTGGGGAAATTGACTAGCCTATGCACCTCCTATATATATTTACATTTAAGTGCAGTGCCTGTTTCATGAGGTAAGGTTGAGGGGCTTCTCAACGCCCCTTCGGTTGATGCTGCCCCTTCTCACCACCTAAATCAATCCACTCCATATTAGGGATGGAAATATAATTCGAAGTTTCAAACTGATTAAAATTCGCCCAATTTTTAAATTTGAATGAATAATTAAAATGGATTTTAAATGGACATGTATATGGAAATTAGTTTTTAAAATTCGTATCTGAATTCGTACTTAATTTATGAGAGCAAGATGTCTAAAATATGCTTCGACCTATAGTACAAAGTCCATATTAAAACACAATTCACATAAAAGGCAATAAATCACAATAAACATGCATTTTTTATCTTTCTTTTGTTTGTCAAATGATGTTCTACCCATAATTTTAACTTCTTAAGCCTTATTTGATCATATTTCTTATTGATCTCTTGAAATTACTCAAATGGAGGTTGTATTTAAATATAGGTCAAATATGAATATTATTTTACACTCTTTATATATACCTAAATAAAAGTCATGAATCCGAAAAACCCAATAAATATAATTAAATAGGAGTGCTAATTTTAAAAATTGAATGAATACAATATGAACATAAATATATTCTTAAAAATATAAATATAAATGCAGTTATAACTCCGTCCAACCAGTAACTACCCCATGTGAATCCGTACTCCGTACGACTGTATCCAACCCAGTGAAGTGTGTTAGAGCATAAACCTATTCATGGGCATTCAACCTCACGCAGATGCCCTTTAGGCTTAAAGGGTCGATGATGCAAAGGTCTGCCTTACCTTGCGTAACAAATCAATATGGGGGCTGTTGAGATTCGAACCTAAGACTTCTCACTCAAAAAGGCTCTTATACTATGTTCAAAGGCCAACTCAATCAAAAATTTAAGCTGATGGTTGAAGACCCAGGAATAGATTTATACCCTAACAAAGTGAGACCTGCGTCTGATGTTCAAAACCAAAAAAAAAAAGTCACCAAAAAAAAAAGAAGGTAGCTCATCCTATCCAGGGCCCATGGTCACGTTAAGGATAGATCTTTTCTTAATCATTTTTTTGGGGTGGGGGTAGCTGGTGGTTGTGACAGAAGATGTTCTGGGAGGAGTTGGAATAAAAGGTGGACAAAGGCAGTTGTGTGAATATGTGGGTACCATGCCTGGGAGATTATGGTCGACCAGATGAGCACGGTCCTCACCCTGTGAATTCCTGATTCGTTGTATGTATGGGCAACGGATTGAGTTGAGTTACATTTCGGTCCGTCTATCTATAAGGTGGGTTGGATCTGAGCATGATCAGCCCATTAATAAGATGGATTCGGTCGGATTTTTTATGTAAATAAACGAACTTATACAAAAAACTTTGTATAATAATTATTGTTACATATAAAATATCGGTAGCAAATTTAATTAATTGTAGCATATAAATTAGTGTGACTAGTAGATTGAAAAATGTATCGGGTCACTAAACGAACCGTTAATGAACCGACTCGACCGGACCAATTAATATGTTTTAGGACCGACCTGCTATTGATCTGATCCATCATTGATCTCATCCTTTATTGACCATATTTTAAACAGATTGACCTACTTTATACCACGGATACCCGGCCCATTATCCATCCATGATTATATATTTGTATTATAAGTACAACTAGCGGCCCATTTAACTTACCAATTCATAGATGTGTTCATCAATATTTCGACTTCATATCCTTGCATCTCAGCCATAAGTTTAAATTGATAGTTAAAATTTTAGGAGCATATTCTATACTTTAAGACGCTCCTTCATGCGAATGTTTTTTGAGCACGAAGGTGGATATTGCGAAAACTCCCACTTACCATATGCAATAATAGGGTTTATTTTTTTCAACTTATTATAAGTAACTTATTGCTAATAAATACCAACAACTGCTAACTAGTGCTGAGTAGGAAATATGACTAAGTGTTGATGAGTGCTAAATACTAATGATAAATATTTATGATAAGGTGAAAAGAACATGACCTCAGTAAATAAGGGGGCCACTAAGATAGAAGCACATAGAGGTTCAAGCTAATGATTGAAAGTTTAGGAATAGGTTTTACACTATGACACGACTCCTTACGTAAATGACCTTTAGACTTGAAGTTTAGATACTGCAAAAACTTCACCTATCTTACATAATAATTTAACATGAGAGCTACTAGGATTCGCACTTAACCTACTTATAAGATAGAAAGACATAGGGGAAGTAGTAACTAATAAGGCCTACCATAAGATACACAGAATTTTATGGAAAACCTTTAAAATGTAGATATGATTTTAAACTGTTAACTAGTCCAATAAGATCATAAAAAAAAATTTAAAACAATATCAGTACAAACATCTTCGCATAATTGCATCCAAGCAGCCCAAAAAAACAAAATAAAAAAATGGAATCTAACCAATATGGATTTGTCAAATTACTTTTGGTCAAACTAGATTGACTGAGTTTGGTCTGACGGGCACTAAATTAGCTTACCTGGCCCATTTAAAAAGCTTAAAGTAGGAAAGTAGGCCCAACATTTAGCAGATTGGTGACGTTTCTCCTTCTTGACAGCCCAAGCCCAAAGAATCCGACATAATCAAGTGAGCCATTAGCTATTTTATGTGGCACTAATTAAATGAGCTCTGCCCATCATTAGCCCATTTAATTGCTAAGTATAGGCTTATGTATTTGAGCAGAACACTATGGGCTACCGAGATTGATCATGAAGTGCAAATAATTTTCACAAGAATGAATGATAAATTCTCCTTCAAAAAAGAAAATGATAAATTCGTAAACACAGATCGATATAAATGATTTAATAGCTTGTTATCTTTTACACATATTTTCAAATAATATATAGTGACTTGAGAAAAGTTACTTTGAAAGAACCAGTCGGATGGTACTAATTTTTTTAAAAAAAAGTAAAGGGAGAAAAAATTTGTGGCAGCATTAAATTTCTTTTCTACTATTTTTCTCATTTTAGGAATAGAACAAAGTAGGTTATTTATAATAAATCAACTCTGCCATCAAATCTCCGTCATCATTTTACATTTAAGCATATGACACAACCAATATTGTTTGCATTTGTTCCATTCTAATTTTTCTAGGTTCAAACACAAATTGTGATTTTGGATTTGAAAAATAAAAATTGACCTGAAATTCATCGTAAAATTTATGTGAGGTATTTATTTAATGGTTGTAACATATCAATAGTTTTTTCAAAAAAGAAACGTATCTATGGTCAGAGATATTTTTGATTTAAAAATTTTTAAAATATATACTAAGAAATCCATGTCAATATTATTTAAAAACGAATGTATCATATCATCGCGATAAAGAATCGCCCAGCTGGTTATGGACGCATAAAATGAAAGCATCAACGCATTATATCATCCACTCAAATACAGTTACAATTTATACCGCAAACATCATATATTACTAGATTTACATTTTTGGAGAAAAAGTACCTTTTTTGTCGGAAAAAAAATACCTCTTTTAGCGAAAAATAAAATAAAATATGGAGATTTCATTTTTCTTGATCAACAAAGTAGGGAGATCTTTAAAAGATTAAAAGAGTTACTTTTAAATCAACTCAAAATAGTTGCTTTCACAAGTCACAATAATACTACACAATGATCTATGATTGGTTTTATAATTTGTAACTCAAGCATGCATGGGCCAATCTATGAACAATGGAGGGTGTCCATGGACACCCCTAATCCCAAAATAAATTTTATAAACTATTATAGACACCCCTCAAATTAGACCCAAAGAGCTATGAACACTCTCTAAATATGTCCAATCCATATACCGATATTTTTAATTTTTTTAAATTTAAAAAGTACTGTTATCAGGTTGAAATTTAATCGAAAAATAAAATGAAACTAGATGCATCCAAGCCCAGATCTCTCTATTTCTTTTTCTCAGGCAAAACTGCATTCGACTTTCTTGAACTTCTTTCTCTTATGTATATCTTGGACTTTTGATTTAATCTAATATTAATCTCTTTAATTTGCTTGTATTGTTAGCATTGGTTTTTTCAACTGTTCAATTTCAATGTGCCCTTTGTGTAGAAATTTCTTTTACCGGCCTAATCATTCATTTGAAGTTGATGCTGATTTCCTTTTTCACCCCTTGGTGAGATTAAATGATGAAGATTGCTTATTTGTAGTTTATGTCATGTTTAGCGTGTTCACTTCATGCGTTTTTTTTTGGGGGGGGGCTCATGACTTGGTGACTGATGATTTATGCTCCATGACTAATGGTTTCAATAAATAATAGATAGTTATAGAATTCTACAAATTTGGCACAATTATGTATCAACTCAAAATATAAAGAACTGCAAAAGTAGTAATAGGCTGCCATAGTTTTTTTCCCCCTTATTTGAGTAAAAAACTAAAGTTTGTTACCATTGCATATGAAGTTCCGCTAATGTAGAGAGCTAGAACATTTGGTAAAAAAACAAAATGGAACCTCTATACAAAGTAAATTACTATAATATGTATTATATGATTTCTTTATTTTTTGAAAATGTATATCAGTTGTGACGTTAACAAATGGACACCCATATTTTAAATATCTAGATCCGTCACTGAACTTAAATATAAAATTATTAAATTTTTTATCCTATAAAAGATAAATATATCAATTTATTAGGCCTCTATGCAAGACAATCTAATAAATATTATACTGACGATCCAGATGAGTCTCATCCACAATATTCAGGCCTAAAGATTATTCATTGGTTTGATTCCAAATCCTCCAATTTATTAAACCACCACAACGACAAATGAGTGGTGGGCTCTTTGGCGGAATTGTTAAAGCTTAGCGCTGCACATGGTGATAGCTAATTGGTAGATGACGATTTACGCAACGTGTAAAGAGCAAGAGTTAAAAAATGATAATAAGAATGGTACAAACCTGGCCAGATAGATATTCTATCCACATAAATGGAAAACCTTCCCTCAATCGGGATTGTCATGCCATTTACCAAGATCAAGTCCTCTAGCACCGTTTAATATAAAATAAAAATAAAATCTGCTAAAAGACAAAATGAAGGTTGGTTGGAGTAGTTCTCCATCGTCTAATTTAAATTAAAATATCATTGCGTTTGCTTCAGGCATTCGCTGCTTTTATATTTTCCTTTTATTAGAATAATAGTTATTGTCCAATGAAAGTGAATTTTCATAGGAGTATTCTAATTAAGATTTTAAAAAGTTTTATAGCAGATAACCTAAGAGCATTCCCAGCTAAGAATGAGTATTCCTGACTGGTATGTCCCACTCCCACGCGTGAAGGAATGGGTAGGCGTTCTGCCTCCCGTTGCTCTTTTTTTTGGTCAGTTTATGCATTTTTTTGGTTTTTTTTCTAAAAAATATTATTTAGGTTATTAAAAAAAGATTGTATGTAATGAGGTGGGTCCATTATAAATATTTTATTAATGAATTTAAGTTATAGTTTAATAAGTTAGAGAAATGAAGGAACATGAGTTCCAAAAAGTTAGAACTTTTACTGACGTGGCATGATAGAATTCCAAAATATGGAATGTAGGTTAGGAATGCTCTAATGGTTGAGATTTTAGGGTTTAACGTCCTTCCTTTTTATCCATTAGGTGTTGTTTCTGTTTCTGGATGATAATATATTATTCTTTATGGAAGAATAATTTATCAAAAAAAGAAAAAAAAGATGCAAACTTCATTTCGTGCTCTTAATTAACCGCATATATTAAATAATCATGATATTTAATTAAAATATATTAATTTCTACTTTAAGATGAAGAATATAATTATATAAAACCATACATCAGTGAGAAAAAATAATGAAATATATTTCTTATTCCGATTTTCAATTGAACTTTTTATTATGCTAGCTTCTTAATAAAAAGAAGTAAATATATATTAAAAACGAAATTATAAAATCACAGAAGACTCTACGATAAAGAGGTGAAAAGGTGGAGTTTAAACGACAAAAAATTGTTGCTTTCCTCAGGTACAACTCATACATGGTGGCATGTTTTTATTAATCTAAGAAATTAATTAAACACCATGTTTATGAATCCACCTGTCCCCTTATGCCAAAGTCAATTAACCTAATTACAAATTAATTTAGAAACTTGTTGACGAAAAGCAAGGACAATTGTCCTCTAGGATGGCATCAAACGCCATATTTATGAGTTTTTTTAATGTATAAATTAAGATTAAAGTTAGTGTCATTAGGCTAATCCTGCATGCCATCTTTCCATTAATAGCTCCTACGTGTACTAATGTTAGATTAGATAGAGGGTTCTCGATCTTTGATTACGAAACCAAACGTCACGCCTTTAAATTTAATTGGAAGGAGAGACTAGCTAGGCACTAGTGATCTACTCCATCTAACACCCAATAAGATTTTGACAATAAATTAACGTGGAAAATTAATTGCATCTATGTGGGACAAGTAGACGCACCGTGATCGTTGCTGACTTTTTCCTTTGCCTTTGCTTGTGCTTTTTGCTTGACTTTCTTTTTTTTTTTTTTAAATTGTGATGGTACGTTTGAGTGTGTTGTAATACAATTGGACAAAATTAATGACATCAGGGTTGGGGGAAGGGGGCTTTGAGCTCTATAGGCCTACAGTTTTCATTGAAAAATTTGAGTTGAAAAATAAATAAAATTAGTTAAAATCGATTGAAATAAATTAAAGTAAAAAAATAGTTAAAATGAATTAAAGTTGAAAGAAGTTAATATTTTTTATATGATAGATTGAAGTTAATTCTTTTGTTGAAATATATTGAAGTTGGTTGAAATAGGCTAAAGTAGATTGAAGTTGAAATTTTTTTGTTGAAGTTAGTTGAAGTGAATTGAAATTGATTGAAGTTAGTAAATTAGGATTTATCAATGAAAAGAACATGCCCTATGTTTGGCTCTGAGCGTATGCTCTTTTTGTTCGTAAATCACATTTTACTAATAGCAGTCAACTTCAATCCCCTTCAACCCACTTTTACTAACTTTAATAAAAAAATTCAACTTCAATCATTGCAACCAATTTCAACCTATCTACTTCAAATTTTTACAATTTATAAATTATCATGTGAAAATTAATTATGTTTTCAACCAAAAAAAACCCCGACAGAAGATTTTTTTGTGTTGGCGTATTGAAGTGGTGATTTATAAATTATTATGTAAAAATTATACGTATAAAAACTTCCTCAATAGATACATTAAAAAATGTTATAAATAAATATTTTGATGCAAAAAGTCATAAATAATTTAAAAGTTGTTAACGTATTGACATTTACAACAATACTTATTATTTATTTTCAATTTTTTACATTAACCAACTTCCACCCATCATGCCAAAAAAATATACAAACTTCTTCCAACTTCAACCCAATGCAACCCACTTCTATCACCTTCAATAAAAAAGTACCAACTTTAACCCATTCAATCTACTTTTACCAATCTCAATCAACTTTATCTATTTACCAATCTTTATTTTGCAACAAAAAGAATAGGCTCTAAAACTTCAACTACTAATCTTAACCATTAAGTTGATTTTTTTTGTTGGCCTTTGATTAATTTTTGCTAGCTTCGTGTAGTGTACTACTTATGTGCATGCCATTGCCACGGTGTCACTCGTCGGTCATAGGCTCATAGCCATTAACTCAGACTAAAATTTATGTGGAATATTTAAATTACTTAAAATTTGAAGTACTAATTAATTAAACTTTATAGGGTAATCTTTGGAATTGATTTAAAATTTCTATATGAAATCTTAAATATTTCTTAATTGATAATCATTTGGGTGTCTTCAAATTTTGTAATACAATTCAATTAGTGTCTCTAGTTGTTACTTGTTTGCCACAAATGAAAAAATTAAAAAAGAAAACTGTAAAAAGAAAGGAAAATATTTTAGTCACAATTCTTTAGATTAATATCAATTAATGCTCAAATTTTTGCATTTTTTATCAAGTGACAATTATGACAATTTAATAAACATCAGCACGGAACATTTGCCAATGTAAAATTCAAATTTTTTTAATAAATGTGCATAGAACAAAACAATTATGATCATTTGATTCAAAATGACTAAGATCTATTATTACTGTAAAATAAATTTATTTTTCTTAAAATGGCGTGTTAATTATTATAAGTTATACTCGCTGTTTTTCTTCCACTTTTTCAGAATAATATTGTCTAAATTGTTACCATATTGGCTATAATAAACAGTAATAAAAAAAATATTTATACAAAAGAGTCAACTTTTGAATTTTTGGAAACTTGATCAGTACCACTTTAATTTATATGAACTTACTCTTTAGAAATTTTGTGAATCTAAAGAGAAATTAAAAAATAAAATCGACTGACAGTTGCACCCTTAATTGTTTGGCACGAATAAGTTCGGATTGACCCATTTAATAAAAGGGTCAATTTCGTATTAGTTTTGTAAATAGTTTAGATTAACTCAAAATTGGAAAATAAAACATTTTCAAGTTAAACGGTCAATCGTGTCAACCTCAGATCGAAATCAGTTCGGATCGTGTCGGGTTCGAATTTCTCTCGGTAACTTCATGTTGTGTTCAGATCGGGTTATCATGTTGGGTCAGATTTTTCCAACTCTAGACAGCATACATCGGGAACCGTTAACAATACTTTTAACTTCATTAATTACGTAAAAATATCCATCCTTGGTTGTAAACTGAAGCTTAAGTTGTTTGCGCTTACTTGTTTTGTGATTTGCAGTCTTCATATTGTAGTAGTTATTCTTTCTTATGAGCATTGTAGTAGCTGTATTGTCTTTCTTTATTACAGCATCTGCATTGGTGATCCAACAAGTGGGGGGGCCACACCCTTTACATCACCCCACAATCCAACTTTTTTTCTCTTCTCTACATCCCTTAGATCACCAACTTGGATCACCAAATAAAATAATGCATATGGACCCCACCACAAATATATTTATTTGGTTGTAGACTTTTATTTTGTGTATTTGTGTGAATAATTGTACATTACTTATGACGATATTTTCTATAAAAATTGAATAATTCATCTATAATAATGTATTTTTTTAAAAAAAAAGACTTTGTATGTATAATTGTAGATTACCAATTTGAATTTGTATGTATAATTGTAGATTACTTATAACGACATTTTTCAAAAATTGAATAATTGACCTATAGTAATGAATTTTTTTTGGGAGTATGACGTCAAACTTAAATAAAAAGCTAAAATAATAGAAGCTTGATTTTTTAAAAAAAGAAAAATACAATACGTCTGTCTACAATAAAATTAAAAAAAACAATACAATAGTTACACTAAAAAAATAAATAATACAAATACCCAGATTTTTCCTTTTTTTCTTCCCCCTTCACAGCGCTGCTCCCCCCCGCCCAAAAAAGGAGGCCCGCCCCCTAAAACGACGTCGTTTTAGGGGAGGCGTGGAATAAAAAAAAGAAAATGGGCTAGCGGGTGGACCGGGGCACGGGCTGGCGAAGCGGGCGATCTGGGCGGCCCGGCAATGAGGGAGAAGGCCTGGACCGCGGGCAAAATTTTCAGCCTGGGGGCCACGCGATGCAGATGCTCTTATCATAAGGATCGTGCTGAATTAAGTAATCGTAAGGGAAAAAATGAAGCTTAAATTCAAATGAGGAACCCTAAAACCCTTTTTTATTTTTTATTCCGTTTTTGTTTCTTCGCATGCAGTTGAAATCTCCAAGGATAATATTCGTATGATGTAGTTAACTATGGTATTGCAGAGATGGGGTGCTTGTTAATAGGACGACTTTAGCAAGCATCATTAATCAAGAGAGAGAAAGATAGCCGAGGATAAGTACCAAATTATTAAAGGTTCTTGCTTTAAGATACATCACAAACTAACAGATTGCCTGGATGCACTTTTGTCATCAAGAAAAGTTGGATGCACTTAAGGGCTTGTTAGGTAATGTAAGTTTTTGTGGGCCTAAATAAACACAAATGAATAGTTGACTAATGCCCTTTTGTCTCAAACTCTTGGCAAGGTATAATAGGAGAGAAAATATATCCAAGAATATGGAATCGAATATGAGACTTTACGTAATCAAGATTTCAATCTTATATGATTAATTACTGGGTCAATACCTCATTGATTTAACTAGAATATAATTTGGATTCAATTGTCATTAGTATAATCTTCTAGTTATATTATCAACTAGCTTAACTGTTGAGGGTTTAATTCATATCTGCTGAT
Source organism: Carnegiea gigantea (assembly GCA_029747015.1). Lineage (NCBI taxonomy): Eukaryota > Viridiplantae > Streptophyta > Magnoliopsida > Caryophyllales > Cactaceae > Carnegiea > Carnegiea gigantea. The sequence goes on from JAKOGI010000118.1 coordinate 526,178, forward strand.
TCAATTTGTGTTGAAAGTAGAGGAATATCATTGCATTTTGTTTAAAATTATTTTCTTACTTTTATTTTGATGCGTGCCTTAGCTAAATTGATTATTCTAACTCGATCGATATCCATTTAATCTTTAACTTGTATCAAAATTTACTGCTATTTTCTTTTGATAACTTCCTTTAGTATTTACAAAAAGTTAAACACAAGAGTCATTATGAAACGAAGAGAATTCTTACTTTAACGTGTAAATACAATACTCTTATTTTTCGTACCGTATAATATGAAATAGATATAAAATATAGAATTTAAATTAACAGCAATTAAAGTTAATGGATGTAGGACAAAGGCCCCATAAACGACTCAAGAAATTCATTTAGGCATGAAAAAGAGATGAATAACAACTAGAGGGATAATCAAGGCATGAATGCTAGGTGAATTGAACATGCCCAATATATATATATATATATATATATATATATATATATATATATATAAAATAAAGAGAAGAATTAGATTTTTAGAGGAGTTTGGTTTGGTGGTCCAAATGTGAACGCCCTGTAAGCCTATCATGCAGGGATGCATACACTTCATGTGGAGCGGGTGGAATAATCGGGTGGGCCCAAAAGAAATAAATGAGAAAGCTGTAAAACGTGTCGTAAGAGCAGCCTTAATTCCGAGGCCACGTGGAAGAAGGTGAAGTGGATGTTCGTGGGGCATTTGTTCCTAAATCTTTTTCGGCCGCCACCCTCCCTATACTTTAGGTTTGGCGTCTTTGAGCATTGTTCCAAAGTATACTTTGACTTCGGCCCATTCCATGTACATCTGCCCTTAGTTTGATGGTCATATTCAAAGGAGTTTTGTCGTTTTTGCGGCGGATTGTTGAAAGAAGCTTTGTCCTTTTGTGTTATTTTGTCCTTTCAACCTATATGAATAGATCATTTATGAATTATCTAAAATATAAAGTAAGTCATAATTTTTTAAGACCATCTTGAGTCATTTTTAAGATACTTTATATCTCAATTTGAAAAGAACACATTTGTCAATGGCTTATTTCACAATTCGATTAATGTCTAATTTAATACATAAAAAGGTTTCCAATCAAATTAGTTTAGCAAAAAGAAAAATTCGTATACAAGTTCTTATTTTCAGTAGAAAATCTAACCTCTTTTAGGGTTAATAAGGATTCGTCACAATATTCAATTCAATTCACGAACATCAAAAAAATGTCAATTTTAATCAACTTCGACCAACTTCAACCCACTTTAACCCACTATTTTAACCAACTTCTACCAATCATATAAAAAATATATCAATTTCAACTCAATTTAACAAAAAATACTCAATTCAACCCACTTTAATAAACTTTACTTATTTTTTGATTTGTATTTTGCAACAAAAAGAGCAGACTTTTACTAGATCTAATTGTTTGTTTTGATAATCACATTGGGAGAATATAATGTAAGACCCCAAAACAAAAGTGTTCACTCTCTCAGTATCAGATTGACATTTCATAGTACATCAAGATAAGATGGAATAGCATATACGTCATTTTACCTCGGAATTATTAGACATCTTGGTCACATTGTGGGATGGATGAGAAAAGAAAAGCAATCAAGTTAGGTCTGCCAAAAAGGCAAAAGAAAGCGTAGTCGCAATAATGCCAAATCATCCGTTGCATCTACAGATATTTAGGACTTTGCCAATGCCTCGGGAGTGACTTAGTGTACTTGTCATAGGAATGCCGTATATATGGTGTGATTAGTAGGGTTAAAAAATATTTTTTTAAAAAATTATTTTTTATATAAAATAATTTTTTATGTCAAATAATTTTTTAGTTATTTGGTAAGAGAGGAAATAATTTTTTTAAAAAATAAGTTTAATTAGTAAAAAATAAACAAAAAAGTTAAAAAAAGGCACATTAATGAAAATAAAAAAATAAGCAAGAAAGAGTGTGAGGCCTTGTGATAGTTCAAGAAATATAAAATTAGCTTACGCTCTTTTGAAAGTGAAAATATTTTGTTCATTCTAAGGAAATTACTTTCTCCTGAAAACAAATGTTCCCTCCTTTAAAATAAGAAAATTATTTTACTGAACACTGTAAAATAAGAAAATTATTTTTCAAAAAAATAATTTTCACCCCTACCAAACACACCCTATACGATTTTCTTTGTTTTCTTTTTAACGATTTGTTTGGTTTATATTATCTACATCTATTCTAAAGTCAAATTCCCTTTTTGTTTTGGCTACTATATTTTGTTATGTTTTATCAGAAATAGTCATACTTGTAGAGAATTTGGATGTTGATAAGTGAAAATCATAATTAAAGTTTGTTTTCTTCTAAAAAATAGCAAAATAAAATTGATTTCCTTTTTTTTGCGTATAGCTTATAATGGGTTGAGTATAATAATATATTTATATATTACCTCAAAATTAAACAGATTTTTTACGCTCATTAAATCACCCTAAATAATAATACTACTTTTGCTATAAAAAAATTAAACATATTCTTCCAATAAAAAAAATTATGTTACGTTACTAAAATATAATCAATAAAAAAAAAACTAAGTGAAGCATAGAATTGATGACAAAATCTGAAATGAATTTAAGCTAAAAAGTTTGCCAATAGATTTGGACAAATTTTAAAATGGATAAATTATGGAGAAATATGTAAAGATATGTAACAATGTAAGGAAATTTGAAAATCGATAGAACTAGAATTTGTGAAACTTGAAATGAAGTTTACAATATTAACTTGGGAGTAGTCAACCCGCACTATTTCATTCCCATTTGAAGTACAAATTAAGAGACCTGGCCTATTTTCAGCTCTTTATTCCTTTGAATATTTATGAATTGATTTTATAGTGTACTTTTGTAGAAATAAAAATCTTTGTAACAATGCATTTTGTGCTAAATTTTATGAACTTCTTTACTCAAAATATAGAACATAAATTTATGTGTACACTAATTAGTTTCTTTTTCTAAAAAAATATTTCTTCTACACTTCATGCCTTTCCGCTATATATTATACTTTTCGAATTCCACAATAAGAACTTTCATTATGAATCCTACTACTGCTGGACTTAAGGAGATCCATATATAGTTGGCTTTGCGCATGCATATCTTACTGCAAGCAGTGAGACCAATTCTAAGACACTCTTTTTTTTTTTTTTTTTTGAAAAACTGTTGTATTGAATAGAGGCTTTAAAACAGTTTTAGGGAACAGAAGCATAAAATACTAACATCAAATAGCTTTAGGTAAAATTCTTAAGAAACAACACTACTTTTAGTTCAATCATTTTGACACAACTGAGGTACGTAGTGACAATAAGAATTGCAATCCTGAAATTATAATCCTAAAACTTTGTTTATTTCAAAATCATAGTCCTAAGATTACAAAAAATGAGTAGAAGTTGAGAAAATTTTTAAACCAAATTTACTTAACAGTTTATACCACACACATTTACCAGAAGCCTCCAAAAAATATAAAGAAGAAATGAGAAAAATTAAACATACATTAACAACATTAAATTAAAAAAGAATCAAAACAGCAATGTGACAAGAAGTTCAAATTAAACTTACACCTTTTTCCCTCTCATTCTTGAGCACATATTCTATTATATAAACTACATTGTTTTATTAATCTTCAAATCAAGAAATGAGTTTTATGTTCAATTCACCCTCCTCCAAGAGAAAAATCGTGGGCCAGCCGCCCACACTTCATGCATCACATTGTTCAATCTTTTTTTTTTCCCCCACATTTTTGTACATCGTACCTAAACCCCTCCAAACTAGCCAAAAAAATTGAAAAATCCCTCCCTTTTGTCCTTGACTTTTTTTTTTTTTTTTCTCTTTCTTGTTGGGCCATTGCTATCCCCGCCTACTGAATTCTAGTTTTACTGTTTGCCCAATAAATGAGAGATATTTACATCCACTGCCCTCTTCTATCACTCAATTCCTCCAAAATTGAACCATATTTTCCTCGCTTGATTCTTCACTGCCTGAACCCGAACCCGAATCCGGATGCTTGACTCCGGTACCCAATCCCAAACGGGTCAACCGAATCAGTGTAGCTCTGAGCGAACGCGTTCGAGTTTTGATTGAAGTAACCCGAGTTGACTCGCTGAGTCCTGATCGCGCTCTGGACCTCCTCGTCCATGCCCACAAATTTATTGTCATCTACATGGGACAAGGGCGGCAGGGAAGGCACATACATGTCGTACGATGTCGCATTGGCGTTATTGTTGTTGGCGGTGGTCGCCGGCTGAGTCACCCCACCGAGTTCGGGCGCCGGGCTGGTCAACCCGGCAAGTAAGGCCCAGTCAATGCTACCCGACCCGAATTGCTGAAGCGTGTATTTATTGTTGTTGTTGTTATTATTATTATTATTATTGTTCCCGTGCGCCGGTTGTAGTTGTAATTGTCCCCCATTTTTCAAGGAGTTCATCCTTGGCAAGGCAAATGAACGGTCGTCGATCTCCGGCAACGATTCCAATACGTCATCGAGGTGCGATGAAGATGAAGAGGAGGATCCGCCCGTGCTATGCTCTTTGCTTAATTCAGGCTTTGACCCGCCCGAGTTCTTCTTATAGATTCTACACAGCACCCAGTCATCCAGCTAAACTCCAAAAATTTTAAAATAATGTTAATATATAAGTCTAGTGAACTACTCCATTTTATCACAGCAAATTAAATTTTAGAAAAATATGATTACCTTAGAGCTACCACTTTTTCGGGTGGGTTCAGTGAGGCGATACTCGTGCATGATCCAATTAGTTTTGGTGCCCTTGGGTGCCTTGCCCACATAGAAGACGAGGGCTTTCTTGATCCCAACCTTCCTCCCTTGGGTGGTGATCACTTTATCGGTTCCGGTCGCCTTCCAATACCCAGACCCAGCTACCCGATTGGGTCGGGACCCGTTTGGGTACTTTCGGTCCCTCGGGCTAAAGAAGTACCATTCTTTCTCTCCAAACAAGGCTTTATCTAAATAGGATGAATGAACCAGATGCACTAAGTTAAAATTATTCAAATTGAATTGCAGGATCACATGAATTAGGGAAAACTTTGGATTAATTGAAGGGAGAATTAACTTACTAGGTAAATCCCAAGGATCAAATTTGTAGAGATCAATTTCACCAATAATTTGAAGAGAAAAATGATAACCAGCTACTTTTCTGCACAAATATTGAACCAAAAGCTCTTCATCTGTAGGGTAAAATCTAAACCCAGGTGGTAATCTCAACTGAACAAGTGGGTCTTTCCCTGGTACTCCCATTTTTCTCTCTTTTGTTCCTTGTTTTTTTCCCCCTCTTCTTCTTCTTCTTCGCTTTTTTTCTACCAATAATTTGAATTTTCCAAACTCCGAATTTTCAAGACCAGCAACGGAGGGGTGTGTATTTATACAGAAACAGGGGAGGAGAGAGAGCGGAGATAAGTACGGAATGTCCTTGTCTTAGCTTTTGAGTGGGACCCACTTCAGTGGTAAAAAGAATGACCGTTGATAGGCCGCCACGTGTCCGATGGAAGAGACTCATGATTGGGCCGACCCTTATCCCAAAATCAAGGCTTCACGGAAAGATTTTATGGAAGTATGTGTGAGTCACCAAGACTGACGAAGGACGCGTGGCGGTAATCTAGGCAAAAGTCTGGCCTTCTAGAAGGATTTTGGGGTGGGTATTATGCACGCGTGGGTAATACACGTCGGTCGGCAGTGATAAAGTGCACGTGATGACACGTGTCGTAGAAAGTACCCAAAGTTAGGCACAAAACTTGGAATAGAAAAACAAAAAGGAAAAAAAAACAAAAAAGGATGCTTACAATGTATTTGGACAAAAGTAACGTAGAAACGCCGATGGTTATACAGTAGTCTGGTGCTACTGTGTAAAATAGTTTACTCTTCACAAATTCAATTTAATTATAGGTTTAAATTAATAATTGAAACTTTAAAAATAGACATGATATTTTAACGCCTCATGTGAATGATCTTTGTGTTGAAGGCCCTGTTTGATAAATAGTTTTATTAGCTATTAACTGTTAACTATTTATATTAGCTGTTACTTATTTTAATTAATTATTTTTAGAAAAAATATTTGGTAAAAATTCGCTGTTTTTAAAAAATATATTGATCAATTTTTATTTATACCCTTATTTATGAATTAGCTTTTAATGAAATATGTGTAATTTTTTTAAACTTATAGACAATTATGCCATTTTCACAAAAAATTTTTCTCAAAAGGCTAATGAGAATAACTTTTTTAAAAAAAACTTTTTGGGGTCAAGCAGCTATTGTAAACAACTCTTTACCAAATATCATTTAGCTGTTTGATTTGATCAAAACAGTTAAAATACTCTCAAACAGCTATTTTTTTCAAACAATTATTGTCACCAAATACCCCCAAAGTGTATATGTTATAAAGATTTTCATGTTTAATATGAAGATTATTGAGAATTGAGCTTAGGATCATTTACTATAAAATGCTTTAATACTATGTTAATAATCAATTCAATCAAAATTACCGGTTGATAGTCGAAAGCAAAAAATTTTTTGTACTTTAACACTTACGAATTTCACTTTAGTAATGGTACTTTAGTGTGATCAGTACTTATATAAATGACTTGTATTTATTTCTTAAAAAGTGACCTTTAAATCACTATATATGGTTAATGATTAAGAGATCTTAAGGTAACATGTGTTAAATGTGATGGTTCAAGAATAAGTTTAATTTAAACATTAGATCCATTAATTACCTCCTTTCCCTCTCATGTATTTTCCCCTAATTACTTGTATTTTCACCTTGGTAATGGTAGGTTCAAAACTTATATGAATATCCAATTTTTGATACTCTACATTGATAAGAGCAATTAATCTTTATGATTATGAGTGCTTATAAACAATATTTTAAGAACTTCCACACTAAATTGTGGATAATATTTTTTTGCTAATTAGCAGGTGAAACTCCTATAAAATTCACATGCTTCTCTACCCTAAGCTAGTCAGTGAACATCCCTATTTGGACCTATTAGGCTGTTAGGGACACCTATCTAAATAAATGTTATGGACTGGCGAAGAGATGGCACCCATATCGGACTATTATCTCATGCAACATCAAACTTAATTTCCACATATACAGGGGACTTATCTTTTTTTAAATATCAAAACTTTGTTGATTATCAGCAAAGAGAGGCAAATGACAGTTGCTAATCACACTGGGTCATCTCAATTCTTAAACAACTAATATAGGTTGGTTCAAATAGTTTGGCACATATCTCTGTTAAGTGAGATCTTGAGTTCGAGTCTTATGAATAAAAAAAATTTGTGATAAAAGAGCTCTATCCCTTTGTTAGGCCAACCGTAGTTCGATTCCAGTGAAATTGAGGATTCAAAACTTTAAAAAAAGTCAACTCTTAAACATTAAATTGGGGTTAGCTACTTGGTAAAGAGTTTTTTAAAGAGCTATTTCTTTTAAATTTTAAGAAAAGTAGTTTTTATTAGGTAAAATTAAGTATTTAATCTAGCTAGGTGTTTGATAAAAGAGCTTATTAAATTAGCTTTTTAATCTAAAAAAATTAACTTCCACGAATTACATGTTAATAACTTTTTGAAATTATGTTATTTTACATTAACTTGTATTTTAAAATAATTCATACAAATAATTAACAACTAATAGATAATTATTTATCAAATGTGACTCTGTCTTAGATTAAATTACGCCTTTCTTTTCCTTTATTTTTTGTCCTCATCATGTCGTACTATTATTTAGCAGCAGGATCATGTCGTAATCTTATCATCAGCATATAAAAGTGAAAAAAAAGGGGGTCGGGGGGGAAGGAGGGTGAAATAAAACGTAAGGGAAAGAGAGGGGACACGTGGGCAGGAGGAAGGGAAAGAAGGAAAGAAAATAAAATTTGAAATTTTGCAAAGCAAACGGGGGAGGGACGTTTATTATGAGAGTTTCTTTCACTCATCAACAACATCTAAGAGAGTGCCACTTTGCAGACGGAGAAGCGAGTGGCCTCAAAGTCTTTTTCGTCATTTGTTTATGGCTTTTGCTTATTTTTTTCTTAATAACTATAAAGTAGTTAGGTAAGGTCAAAGCCGGAAAAGGTGTTTAACGTTTCCCGGACTGGACTGACTGTTCTGCGTACGTGGGTGTGTAGGTCGTGGAGAGAGAAAACACACACGTACTGTTGAGTTTTTGACAGATGGGTCACATACGGTGAACAAGTCGTTTCTTTCGTTTGTTTGTTTGTTTGTTTTGTTTAATTGGAGGATGAGTATGCATGGCATGTGTTATATGATAATTACGGTATAATAGGATATGTGGGAATCGAACTTTAGACGTAATATACAGTAATGAATTGGTGAATAGATCAGTGTGACAAGGAATTAAACACAGAATACGACTAGAGTTCTAACTCTCGAAGAAACAAAGAGTATTGTGGTCGTGACGATTGATATATATTAACGAGTAAATAACTGGTTAGAGGATTAAAATTATTCATAGACTTTTAATTATTAGTTTAAACTTTTGATTGAATTGTTTCTTGTATATGTCATATATTATAATCTTTTTCAGTAAAAAGTACGTCTTATTTTTAAATCTCAACATCCTCTATATTAGTTATTATGCAAGTTGAGGAGAAATTTTTACAACATTTACGTTGTTCGCTTGAGGAGATATTGGACCATAATAACATTCTCAAACCTTTACCCATAAATGAAAACTTTATATGCAAATTTTACACTGACATACATAACCTAATTATTTTCTTAATTACATATATACGTATCTTAGAACCATTACGAAAGGCAGAATCGCATGCAAAACTCTTGACAATAACATTCAGAAAATGAAAAATAATATCATATTTCCTTGCTATCTGATATTTTCATGTCAGATGATGAAAAGGGAAGAACTAACAAGGAACCACTAAGCACGAGCACCACAAAAACAGGGGATCTGATAATTTGCTAACATCTGGTCTGAGTTACGTTGTAAAAAAATTCAAAATGTTTCGTTGGTAGGTCAAAGTAACACGCATGCACGTACTACCAAACACTTGATTTTTGTGCCAACACTTGGACCAACCAGGTGCCACATTTTTGAGTGTAATTGAAATAAATTCCAACCCTAAATTGTCAAACACCAGGAGCTATTTTTTTTTCCTGGTCAAATGAAGAGTTAAACAAACTCAATTAAGCTTCATCAAAAAGCTGCAGAAAACCAAGTCATCCTGATCCATAAAGTGCCAGATATATAAGAATTCTTAATATTTGAGCTTTTCTTGTATTCTTAGTTCTCTATCTCATATTAATATTCCAACGATGCCATGTGAATGCGTGAAGTGTACATTCTCTTCTGAAAGGATGTCAGAATGCTCGTATACTTGATGTCATTTTTACAGGGTATTGAGAGGTGCAGGAAATAGTACTAAGTCATGTAGGCTAGGCCAACAAATTAAATGGTTACCTCCCTAGGGCTAAGGTCATGTGAGTTATCTGATCTTTTCTTCAAAAGATATTAATCTTTTTTCAGGAAATCGAGGGAAATTAAGGGCATAGTCTAAATTAGTTCTGTCAAACGAAACAAAACATATATTTGGAAAAAATCAGGGGTGCATTCGTTTTTCCCTTGTTCTTCCTATTACTCGAATGGTGCCCTTTGCTTTATATACAGGAAGTAACAATTAAACTCTAGAGCTAGTTTGCTTGTGCCGCAAGACTTCTTAGTACAATAGGAGAGTGAATACATCATAATATCACAAAATAATATATAAATAATATATAAATAATATCTTGTAATACTCCCCCTCAAGTTCGAGTATGTAAGTCGACCATGCCTAACTTGCCCTTTAGATACTGAAACTGCTGCTTCCCAAGTGCCTTCTTAAAGATGTCTGCAGGCTGTTCTTTCGTTCTAACATGAGCAAGAGTGAGTATACCAGCATCCAGCTTTTCGCGTACGAAATGACCGTCAATCTCTATATGTTTTGTACGCTCATGAAAAATAGGATTCTTGACTAAATGAAGTGCTATCTGACTGCCACAGAACAACTTCATGGGATGTTCAAGAAAAATACCCAAACTGCCAAAAAATGTACGCAACCATATTAGTTCATTGGTGGCAATGACCATGGATCTATATTCAACTTCTGCTGAGGATCGAGAAACTGTAGCTTGTTTCTTGGTTCTCCAAGAGATAGGTGAATTGCCCAATCGAACAAAATATCCTGTTAACGATTTTCTAGACAAAGGGTAAGCTCCCTAGTCTGAATCACAGTAACCAATCAAGTGTAGATCAGAGTTTGCTAGAAGAGAGATACTGCAACTAGCGGTTCCTTTCAAATATCGTAGTACCCTTCAAGCAGCGTCCATGTGCTCCTCCCTAGGAGCCTGCATGAATTGGGATAGAATGTGAACTGCATAAACTAGATCCGGTCGAGTGATTGTCAGGTAGATTAACTGCCCAACTAGTCTACGATATCTTGTAGGATCTTCCAAAAACAGTCCACTTGCTTTGGCAAGCTAATGGTTTTCCTCAATAGGAAACGCCACCAGCTTAGCCCCCAGAAGGTCACACTCATCGATTATGTCTAAAGCATATTTCCTCTAGCACAGAAACATCCCTTGTGGTCCTCTTCCCACTTCTATTCCCAGAAAGTACTTGACCGGTCCGAGATCCTTGATGCTAAAACATGTACGTAAATAATCTTTGAATTGTCTACAAGCTTCAATATTGCTCCCTGCAAGAACGATATCGTCCACATATACCAAGCGTGCCATGAATACATCTCCTTTCCAAAAAGTGAATAGTGAATAGTCAGCGTAGGAGCGCGTAAATCCATATGCACAAAGCTTCGAGGAAAGCTTCGCAAATCACTGGCGAGGAGCCTGCTTTAGAGCATAAAGAGACTTCTTCAGCTTGCATACCTGATTGTGATTGCTGCTTCGAAAACCTGGGGGTAACCTCATGTACACATCCTCTTCCAGATCTCCATGCAAAAATGCATTGTTGACGTCCATATGATGTAATTGCCATCCTTTTGCAACTGCAACAACTAAGAAACAACGTATGCTTGTCATCTTGGATACTGGCGTGAAGGTCTCATTGTAGTTGAATCCTTTAACTTGGTGATCCCCTCGAATCACTAATCGAGTCTTGTAACGCTGAATAGAACCATCAGAGTTATATTTGATACGGTATACCCATTTGCAGCTGATGGGCTTCTTGCCTGGTGGGAGATCTGCAATTTTTCATATGTTGTTTGTCTCCAAGGCCTTAATTTCCTCAGACATAGCTTGTCGTCAGGAAGCATTTTGAACCGCTTCATGATAAGATTTTGGCTCAACTTCTTTGATAATAGCTGCCAAAAATATTTAATGGGAAGGAGAGAAGTTCGCACAAGTGACATAGTGAGTTATAGGATATCGCGTACCTGAGGACCCTTTTTGAAGAGGAGTTGCAACTGAGATGGGTTTGACTGTTTGGGCACCATAATAGACATAATCATCAAGATGAGATAGAGGCCTTCGGTTTCTGTCACTATGCCGCATCTCTTGATCAGTAGTGGGCTCAAGCTCGTTGGGCCGTGAATGGGTCGTGAGCCCTTGACCACCTGCTGTGTGGTCTTGCGCGGCTGCCATAGGTTCTAGGCTGGGCAAGGTCTCTTCTTTGCGGCCCATATGTGTAGAAGGCTCCTCTGCTTTTGGGCCAGGCAGGTCATCTTCTCCACGGCCCAGCTGCCTTGAAGACTCCCTTACCGATCTCCTCCTATCTTCGGACTGGGCCTTGGTGCTGGCATGGCACAGTTCTTCAGCCCCTTCATGAGAGGGCTGCACTTCCTCTATCTCCAATCGATCGTCCACAAGTCTGTTGTGGCAGTCCATAGTCTCCATTCTTTTGCCCAGATTTTTGAATAGAAATAAGTTCTCATAAAAAATAACATCCCTACAAATAAAAATTTCTTTAGTTTCCAGATCAAAAACCTTCCATCTTTTCGTTCCGAAGGGATATCCAACAAAAACACACTTCCTGCTACGAGATGCGAACTTTCTTTTCCCTTCATTCGATCTTGGGCAAAACAAAGGCATCCAAATACCCTAAGGTGATCAATAGACGGTTGTTTGTGATGAAGTACTTCATAGGGAGTCTTTCCTTGCAACACACTATTAGGAGTTCTGTTTATCAGATGCACATCAGTTAACACACATTCTCCCCAAAAATCTAAGGGCAATCTTGCTTGGAAACGTAAAGCCCTAGCCACATTCAAGACATGACAGCGTTTACGCTCCACTCTCCCGTTCTGTTGGGGAGTGTCAACACAAGTAGTTTGGTGAAGAAGTCCATTATCAGGATAAAACTTCAGCATAGGCCCAGATTTGAACTCGAGTCCGTTATCACTCCTACTAATTTTAATTTCCCTTCCAAATTGCCTTTTTACCATAGCCACAAAGCTCTTTAATAAATTACTAGTCTCACTCTTCTCTCTCATCAAGTACACCCATACTGTCCTACTGGCATCATCCATGATGGTGAGAAAATAACTTGTGTCACTTAAGGATTAGACTCTATAGGGTCCCCAAATATCGCAATGAATAAGATCGAATGATTCACTTACCTTTTTCTCATTAATAGGAAACACACATCTAGTTTGCTTAGTACGAAAACAAGCATCACAAGGATCTAGTTTATTGTTTCTAACATTAACTCCTAAACTTTTAATAAAAATTGATGTAACTTCATGTGAGGAATGTCCCATGCAATTGTGCCACAAACTCTTGGATATTATTGCATTCACTTGATTTTTGATCTTTGGTGCCTCTTTGTAGTAGTAAACCCCATCTCATTGCTCACCTACTCTAATCAGAGTCCTTGAAGTGTGGTCCTACAACGCACAGAAATCATCAAAAAATATCACCGTGCAATTCATATCTTTACATAATTTGGCCACAGATACAAGATTACAGTCGAGTTCGGGAACATATAACACTTTATTCAAATGGATCTTTTCTTGCAGGTTAATCTTCCGCAGCTTGCTCGCTAAGATGAGAGCTCCATTAGATAGCCGAATAGTTAGAGGCTGAATGTTCTTTGACATGCTCAACAATCTCTCATCGGATGTCGTATGACTTGATGCACCACTATCAAGCATCCGAGAGATCTTACCTGAAAGTTTTTCGTAGCCATCCTTTGGAGCATCGATCAGGCTTAAAAGCCTTTGTACCTGATCGGGCGACAGCCCAGGTATGACTGTCTGTTTCACAGCAGCAGCGGCAGCACAGGAACCTTCATCCTGCTCGGCGGTTGCTGTAGTGACGGCATTGGCATACTCCCCGCGTCCTCTGCGTCCACGGCCTCCGTTCATTCTGCCACCGCGTCCGCTTCATCCTCCTTGACCACCACGTCCACGACCTCTGGTTCCCCAACCCGGCGGATAACCAATAATTTCATAACAATTGGTTTCCTCATGCCCATGGCGACCACAATGTCTACATGTTGCTTTCTCTCCCGAGTGCACTTTTTCTCTTGCAGCAAACACCATATCCTCGGACTGCCATTGACCATCTCTTTCAAGCTTCAATCTTTTATTATTCTCCTCCTGCTGGATCATGTTAAAAATTTATCAAGGGATGGTAGGTGTTCAAAGGCTAGAAGTTGGCTTCGAATATTTCCATAGGACTCCTCACTAAGTCCCATGAGAATTTGGTGGACTTGCTCCTCCTCCATCATCTTCACTATCTTTCCTCCAATATCACATTCACACTTTCCACAAGTACATTTAGGAATTTTGATGTAATTGTTTAACTCATTCCACATCCCCATTAATTTCGAATAAAACTCAACCACCTCAAGTCCCCCTTGCTTACATGCAACAATGTCCGTTTTAAGTTGGTGTATTTTGGGTGTATTGGGCACGACATATCGCTTCTGCAAGTTCTCCCACATAACAGCCGCTTTCTCTACGTAGGCTACACTAGTGTAAAGTTTTGGATCAATAACATTGATGATCCATGAGCATATCATGGAGTTCACCATCTTCCACGCATTATATTCAGTTGGGTCATCTCCTTCCTTTAGTATTGGTCTTTTTAGGGTTCCATCAATAAATGCCAACTTATTTTTGGATTTTAAGGCGGTTCTAACCGCTTGTTGCCAAAGGTCATAATTCTTGCAATTGAATATCACAGAGGTAATTGCTACAATCGGCCCTTCTGAAGGATGCAGATAATAGGGCGAGTGATTGTCAGTTACGATCTTCTTACTTATGGCTCTGATACCATGTCAAAAAAAAAAAAAAAAACAAAACAAAACATGTGTTTGGAAAAAATCAGGGGTGCATTCGTTTTCCCCTTTTTCTTCGTATTACTCGGCTGATGCCCTTTGCTTTATATACAGGAAGTAACAATTAAACCCTAGAGCTAGCTTGCTTGTGCCGCAAGACTTCTTAGTACAATAGGAAAGCGAATAGATCATAATATCACAAAATAATATCTAAATAATATCTTGTAATAAGTTCCGAATTTAAGAGGTTGAAATTTAGAGTATTTGATGACTTGGACAATCAATCCCCTCTCTGCTTCTTGACTTTTATGGAGCATGAGGTTTCGTTTACAAATTGTTCATATGATCTATATATTGTATATGAACAGTGTTAGAGGGGAAAAAATGGAGCAGAGCATGCGGAACCATTCAAGGATATTGATATTCAAAAAGTCTAAGCAAGAACATCACAAAATCAATTGGACACCAAAGTTTGACGTGCAAAATCTCAATTGGAAAAAATCATGAGCAGAAATGGCGACGGATCCAATATAATGATGAGCGTACAAAATGATTTCAAGATGTTACAAGCGATAATGAGACCAAACACAACGGAATCTCTCGAAAAACTCTCGCTTAACCATGGAAAACGCTAAATAGAAATGTGGAGGCACCTACAAAGGGCTCTAAACGCACAATAAAATGCCACAAATCAACCCAATTTATAATAATCATGGAAGGGAGGCCAATAGCCATGAAAGCCAATCAATATTTGTCTCCTATGAAGCACTTAGGCCATCTTCTCTACTTCCTAGGGGTACATGTGGTGTGAACTCTAGATGACCTTTTCCCTTCTCAAAATAAATATGTTCAGATCATGCCTACAAAAATATGATATCCACACATACAAATCTCTTTGCACACCTCTTCCTTCATAGACCACATTATCATTAATTGATGGAGAATTATCATCTGCTACTAGCAATTAGCAAAATATCGCAATATGAGATAGACATTGTAGCACTTGGCAATGATTAGTTCGAATATTTCTTACGCTGTTAATTTTGTTTCATAGTTTATATATGCTCCCTATACTACTCATCTTTTGGCAATGCAACATATTTTTCATTACTTGCAAGGCACCACAGACTATGGACTCACTTTGAGGCTAGCTAAGCATTTTTTCCTAATACTAAAATATTCTGATGCAGATTGAGTTGGTTGCCCTGATCGCCCTCGACCAACCATGGGGCATGTAGTCTTCCTAGGTCCTAATGTGATCCCCTAGTGCCCCAAAAAGCAACTGACTATATCCAGATTCTTTATAGAAGCTGAGTGCATAACAATGTCTTACACTATTATAGGAACAATCTGGTTCGGTACCTTCTATTTGAGTTAGGATTAATCATTCTTGCCCTGCTAAGGTCATGTGTGGCAATATTTTTGCTATCTATATCACTGCAAATCCCGTTTTCCAAAGTCGCAGTAAGCATATCAAAATTGATTATCATCTCAGTCACAAGCGTGTCTCCCATAATGATCTTGTCGCTGAATATGTTCCAACTCAATATCAATTAGCAGATATTTTTATTAGACCACCGTCAATAATTTTGTTTTTTGCAAATTTAAAATCCAATGATTTGTGCTTCTCCCCTGCAAATTGAGGGGGCATACTAGATAATATATGATATAACGAGGATATTTTCTATAATTTTATACTTCAAATCTACAGCCTGCTCATTATAAGCCTATGGAAGAAGCAGTTAGCCGGTTGGAGTAGGTTAGAGTATATTAGAGTAGATTTGGCCCATAGAAAGCAGGTTTGAGCACGGTTAACAAGTTGGAGTAAATTTAACTAGTAGTTAGTAGATTAGAGTAGTTTGAAAGTAGGTTTGTGAGTGAGTTGAAGTAAGTTGGAATAAATTTGACTAGCAATTAACAGGTTTGAGTAGACTGAAAGAAGTTAAAGCATATTTAACCAACAGTTAGTAAATTAAAGCAGGTTAAAATAATTTAAAGTAGACAACAAGTTGAATGTGCTCATAACGAACATACACTAATTAATCTATAAATATAAACCCAAAGGGTTCCCAATTGATTGAGCCTCACATTATGCTAAACTATGTCACAAAAAGGATTCTTGCACGTCAATGACATCGGCACCCAAAAAAGAGTGGGTTTTAACACTTTAACTTCATGACATCATTGTGATGGTTTTGTTGCGCTCATTTATTATGTTGAAAACTGACTTGACACAGGTTCCACATGCATGTTCACCATCAATATGGCATTGGTGGATAGTTAATTAGCCAATGCTATGACTGATTTTGGTTTCATATTTATTGAGAACATGTGATCCAAAATGAATCACCTCCATTTTGCAATCTCAACTTGTTGC
This sequence comes from Carnegiea gigantea, assembly GCA_029747015.1. Taxonomy (NCBI): domain Eukaryota; kingdom Viridiplantae; phylum Streptophyta; class Magnoliopsida; order Caryophyllales; family Cactaceae; genus Carnegiea; species Carnegiea gigantea. The sequence goes on from JAKOGI010000118.1 coordinate 542,824, forward strand.
TGCTTTTGCCATTTGTCTATGGAATACACTATGCAAAATATCAATGAACAGACTATTGATTTTACCAAGATCACATTGGTTGTATCAAATTATTAGTCACCAACAATATTTAATGTCTCACTTCGACAGAGTTTGATAGATTCAGATATAGTGTAACTAATTCTTGCAAGCATCACTACTAATAGAACAAATTATTACTCAGTTATTAGAATATCTTCATCTACTCCCTTGTGCATTTTCAGATCTATAATCCTCGTAACTGTTTATCTAAACAGTATTGAATTATCTATAATATGATTGTACATTGAGAATTGACAATTACTTTCACCGAACAATAATATAATGTTATAACTCTATTTCATAACAAAATCAATAAACAAGTACAGCAAATGAATTATTAATTGAATTAGTCTTAATCATTATTAATTATCGTAGGCTTAGACCTCATGATTTGTTTGGGCAAGTGGGGAAGGTCCTGTGTACCAGGCTTGCTTGTGCACAACACAAGTGGGGATGGGTAAAGTGGTTGGAGTACCAAGCCGCATTGTGGGCTGAGGTCCACAAAAGCAGTACACAAAAGTGGAAAGAATTAGGCAGAGGACCAATGCCCTTTAAATGCTTAAAGCCGAATGCAGAATAATTAGACCAAACCCAAAAGCATTTCTGTTGACTTTTGTTACCCAACTATTCATGCATGGTATCCTGTTCCTCTTCCTGTTCATTTTGTTCATTCATTCCTGCCGAACTTTCTCAATTTTATCAATTGCTTTTAGACTTCAACTTTATGGTGTGGCTTCATTGTTGTTAAAGCATATTATAAAATAGTTTACGACCTCTTCTTTTCAACTTATCATAATTATTTATCATTAACATTCAGCATTCATTAACACTCATCAACAGCGATATTAATACTGGGCTGTATTTCCTAGTTATAATATCAACCCTGATCAGCATTCATCAGTACAGCGATTCAACGCTCATCAATAGTTATTAGTAATAGATTGCTTATGATAGCTTTTGGATGAAACATTTTTTGAACTTAGTATTGGATCATTCATGAATAGGAGGTTAAAGGCTTGAATATCAATAGCTTTCATACTAAATTATTTCGAGATCTAATGCTTCAAATACAGAGAGGGTATTCATGTAAAAAGACATAATTATATGTTCTAACAAAATCTTTTTTAAGTCTTCAATCACTAATTTAAATTTTTGTTTAACATGCTTTTAATGGACATATTGTTTGATGACGCATGGTAAACTTTTCCATCACTCTCTCCTTTATTAGTTGGGCAAGGAGAGCATTTATCTTTTCCCATTATTTGCCAACATCTTTAGCATGGTACAGCTATCTATATTATTTGAGGGAGGGCCTTCTGGAGAAGGACAAGACACCTCATGGATAAGTCCATGTACTGACACCTTTTCTTTTTCTTTTTTCTTTCTTTTTTTTTTAGGGGGATTTGGAATTGGGATCCACGACACTGCATTTGGGCATCTTTGGATCTAGAGGGATAAAATGTCTTTTTCTAATTCATGGATGAGACGATTTAATAATTTTTTTTGGGGTAAGGTTCATATCTTTTAAATTTTAGTTGAATTTTCATTTAATTCAAACAAACTTTTCCTATATTTTACAATTTCATTAGGTGAAATAAGCTTACATTGGGCAAACCCTTATCCTTTTCGGTTCGATTTTGACTTTTGAACCAAAAGGGATGGGTTGTATCATAGAAAGTGAAAAATAGCGCATTTAAGGATATGTGTTAAATGAGACTTATAAGAGATTTCATGTATATAAATAATAATGTATCACAAAATCTTATAAAAAGATACCGAACTATATCAGAGCTTATGTATGAAACTATTTTGTACAAATTATTTTGATATTATACGAATATTATTAACTTATTATGACATGATATAGCAATAGTATAGATCAAAATTTTTCATTGCAGTGGTAGTACTCGTCAAAATTTAAAGGTAAACTTGTTATCAATGTACTGATGTGTTAACTAAGCCTGGAATATTATACAAAATCCCTTTGCAGGTTCTCTCCCCGTGAGACTCCATCCAGGGTTTGCATCGTAAGGAGCCGCCCATATCATGCCAGAGTGGTGTGCTGTCCGTTTAGCAGTGAAGCGTGATGGACTCCCCATTGATGAACCGGTGGAATGACAAGAAGAGGAAAAGGGACGAAACTCTTGATCATCAATCTGGATGACGATTCTTGCAAGTGATGAAAACAAACCAACCCGCCCCTCTTTGCCTCATTGCCTGACATGCGTAGGATTTTCTTCCCTTTTTTTCCCTTTTTTTGGCCAGAAATTTAGTAGCCCTGTTCTGTTGCTTCAGCAATTAGCGGCTAATGGCTATGGCTTGGATTGTCGCAGCCTTTTCTTTCGTTATTCAACGGCGCTTGCCTTGCCTTGACTTTGCGCAACACCTTATCGCAATTTAACTTTTCTTTCGTGCGTCAGTTTATTTTTCTTCATGGCTGCCAATCAGACGAGTTGATTCAGTGATTTGTTCATTTGTTTATTTTCTTTTTTTTAGGCTCTTTGATTTTTTTAAGCCCCTTTTTTTTAATGTAGCCATGCAAGGGCCAATTTATGATTGGTCTTATGATTTTTTTTCGATTTTTTTTTTCTTTAGAGAACTTAAATTAATATTTTTTCTTCTTCTTTTTTTTTTGTTGCTGAGGAAACCGCCGAATGGACTATTAATCCAATTAGATCGTGAAGTGAGATCGACTTTTAAGATGACAAATCGTTGCTCCACGTAAATTCGATTTTTTATAGGAGACTCCCTCATTTAACTTAGTTGGGATCGCCTGGGATTTCTTCTGCTAGCCGCAACTTCTCCAATTAGATAGTGAAGCGAGGTTGACTTTTAAGACGAGGAATCGTTTCTCCTCGTAGATTTGATGTTTGGTAGGAGACTCATTCACTTAATCTTGCTGGGATTGCCTTGGATCTCTTCTTCTAGCCGCGACTCCTCCATTTAGATAGCAAAGTGAGGCCGACTTTTAAGACTTGGAATTGTTTCTCCCCGTAAATTCGATTCTTCACAGGAGACTCCCTCTCTTAATTTTTTTTTTGGGTGTCTACTTGACTTTTTTCTTTCAGTTATGATTTCTTCCATTTAATATGCGAAGGCATAACTTCTCTACTCAGATAGCAAAGGCATAACCCTCCGGTCAAACAATGAAGGCATGACTTTACCATTCAGACATCAAAGGCTTGAATCCTCTGATCAGAGAGCGAAGACTTGAACCCTCTGATCAAGTAGCAAAGGCATTCAGACAACAAAGGCTACACCCATCCGATCAGAGAGCAGAAGCTTGACTGCTCAATAAATAGCAAGGCATTCAAACCACCAAGGCATGACTTCTCTTATTAGACAACAAAGGTGTGGCTCCTTCGATCAGATAGTGAAGACGAATCTCCCGATCAGAAAGCGAAGGCTTGGCTCCTTCGATCAGACAACGAACACGTGACTTGATACGAGACTACCGCAAGTGCACGGGTAGCAATAGTATAGATAAAGATATCGTTCCTCATAGACTAATGTAACTTAGTGAGTCTTGTCTATCAGAATGTGCTAAGCAAAATTCTAATTCAATTGGTTTTGATTTAACTATTTCTAATTCACTATTCTGAATCTATTAAAGAAAAAATATATCTAGGAATTCTCGTAGTTATGAAAGAGTATTGGATCAAAACAGCAATCATGTGCTTTCCTCTAATCGATTAATATCGAGAAATTACATTCTATTCAGAAATTTAATCTATTCTTTTGAAATCAATCAAATTTACTTACACTAAGTAAAAATCGTTCTTTCAAACTACTTTGCCTTAATTCAAGTTTAATATATATTCGATTACTCTCTAGTCCTCCTAACATGCAAATCTCTCTTTCGAGACGACTCCACGTTAGGTTTAATCAAGGAGTCCAATAACCAAATATCACCTTTCAATTTTTCATTCGTTTGTTTCAAGTGAGCAAGCAATCTTTGGCCAAAAATCTACTGACAACATGAACAACACTTGATAAATGAAATCAAACAAATTATGAAAATAAGCACAATTTTGCAAATTAAAACATGATCCAACTACACTTCCACAAAACACTAAATCCCTAGACAAAAAAAAAACTACTCAGACATGATTAAGAAATAAACAAAACTAACAATCCGACGAAATTTGAGAGAAAGGCTTGACTGAGATGGCCTTCAACTAAGGCCTCCTAGAAAACCAAACACATACACTCAAGATTTCTCACCAAAACTAAAAATCAAACTAAAAACCTACAAAATTTGAGAAAGAAAGAAACTAGGCTAAACTCTAATCTATGCTACTCTATTGCTTTTGGATGTGCAAGGAATTGTCTTCTACTGCTGCAGAACGAAGCTATTTATAGAGGAGCTCACTTGATCACAGCCATACAGCTGAAGGATGATGAAAAGGCAACAGTTACAGGCTCACCACGGTCCGTGGCAGGCACCATGGTCCGACCGTGGTCTGGGCTAAAACCGACTTTCTGTTCTTTTCTTGCTCCAAGGGCATAGCAACACATGGGTGTCCGTGGGAGAGGTCAAAATACATCTATTTATAGTCAAATGCTTGGTAAAAAGACTAAAAAAATCTACTAAACACATAAAACAGTTATATCCAAGCATAAATCGAGAATAGGAGTATAAATAATAATATTAAGCACATAATTATCCTAAAAATCGACACAAATAGCCTTAAAATGATGTATACATTAAGCACTTATCAAACTCTCCCATGGTTAAACTGTTGCTTGTCCTCAAGCAAATGCAAAAACCAAAAATTTACGCAACCTCCTCAAGATAGATATAGGTACATTCAAATGGCAAAACTGATCCAAAGGTAGCTCAAAAGATGCAAAAATCATTAATAAACAGATTAGGGAATGATATTTGTGAAAACCTTTTAATAGACCACTATGTCAAACTTAAATCAATCTCCTCCAAATCGTCAAATACAATCATTCAATCATATGAAACAAATAAGGCTACCAAGGTCGGTAGAACCTCACCATAGGTATGTGGCTCTCATACGCTCATGTGTTTATAATAATGAAGGTTTTCTTAATTTTCAATCCTTAGACTCAAATCTACCATAGGCTTAACAAGATTCTCAAATTCACCATCACTAAAATGCAAACACTCTAGATAATCATGAGGACTTTTATATGGTTGTAACGGGGCTATGGGTAAACGTAAGAGGGGAACAAATGTTTTAGAAATGAGGAGCTGGAAGCCATAGACTAAGAGCTAAACAATTCCAATGTGTCATACTACATCATTCTTAAACCATATCAATTCATCGACAAAGCACATCCCCAATTCAATAGAGAAATAGTCGAAAATCACAAATATATTAAATCGAACCAAGGCTAACATTTTCTTTCAATTTTTTTTTCTGATGTTTGTTTTTTTTCCCCATCATGATCCTTTTTTTCTTTTTCTTTCATTTTTTTTAAAAAATAAAGATAGCCAAGGGGAGATCCATAACGAACTTTAAATTTCAACTCTTCTCCAAACTTTGTACAATAAAACAAGGGATTTATCAAAATCTCATATCCGTGCACCAAACAGCCAAAATTCACTAAAAGATAACCATCCACCTTACTAACGCCCTATGATGCAAAAGAATGAAACACTCTTCTAGTCTTGGCTTAAGGGTAACATAAATATTTGGCCATGGACTATAACAGGAGGTTTAAATCAAGAAAAACGGATATAGGTTCAAAGGGGCTAGCAAGGATACAATACATACTAAAGGTGGCTATTTGGCCGTGCGTTTCAACGAATTAAAGAAAGAAAAATACCTCAATCATATTGCCTAAATGCATATGCGAAATGTGATCTTGAATGAGAATCAAAGCAAGTTCTAGAGAAATGATGTCACAAAAGAGTCACACATGAAAAAAAATATGAGATTAAAAATGATGAATAGCCTCTAAAAGCTCGAAATCTCGCGGAACATCTACCATGGTCAAAACTAGCTCACTATTAAACATACCAAAATAATGTAAAGACTCATGGGTTAAATCAACCCGCATTCAACATGTGGTCAAAACATGGAGATCATTTCGAAAAGTCATTCGCAAATATTTTATGCACAATTCGGGTGAATCAAAGGATCAAATTAAATCATAGAAGTCTACCAAATCTAGAAAGATCATCATCAGAGGATTTTTTTCTTTTTTTTTAAATTTTTGTTTTGTGTTTTTTTTTGCATGCTCCTAATAATAATGCAAACTAAAAATGCAAAGAAACTAAAAAAAAAAAGAAAGAAACTAAAATGCAACCTAGAACGAAAAGAAAACTAAATGCACTACTAAACAAAACTAAAACCAAAAAAACTACAAAAACTACTACCAACTACATATACAAAGCGCAATCAGACCAAACCGAAAACAGGCATCAAACGCCTCATAGAATAACTAACTAACTCCTCCATGCTTGAATCACACATTGCCCTCAATGTGGGCACATAATAAAAAAAGGGAAGGGGAGTAGCACATAGCAATCAGAAAGGAGGTGGTGGTGGAGGATGGGGTGATTGGCCATAGGAGATATGCCAATCCCGCCAGGTCTCTAAACATGCCCTATAGTCTTGGAAATATTGTGCCTGGGAAGCATGCAACCGACGATACTCATCGTGGCACTCTTGGACAAAGTCCTGAAGAGCGGTGCTCTCAGAAGCAACAAATGCTCAGAGGAAAACTGGCTCCTTTTGAATGGATCTAAGGGTGTCTTGGAGGTCAGAATAGTCAGGAGGGGTGGTTGAGAGGAAGAACTAGGTCCTGCTTGACTAGACTGAAGGGCTGGATGATGGGGTACGGGTTAGCGGTGTTCATGGTTCGGGTACCCGAATCAAAAGGGATTTGGTTCAGGTACCCGAAATTTTGGATCGGCATAATGGTGAACCGTATGCGAACCAAAATATTCGGGTACCTGAAATTCGGGTACCCAAATATTTCGGTTCGGGTTTTCGGTCAGCCAAAAACTCAATTCTTTAAAAATATCTTTTTCCCCATTTGTCTAATAATTTTTTTGTAACCATAACTGTTGCAACTTATGTTATAAAAACATTGTCGTGTTGAGCCAACTAATACTTGATATCATCACACAAAGCAGCAATATCACACAGTACCTTACTACCATTCACATATCAATGACTTCACACATTCGTAAGACATAAGCTTGCTAACATCATGCCCAACCTATTGTCCAGATGCAATAAAGTCTTCTAGAGGACCTAAACGTCCAAACAAAACAATGCAACAAAGTCGAAGTACTTGTCTTATTGGGGCTTGGGGATATTTCACTTACAAATTAAAGTCTTAGTGAAGGGAAAATAAAAAAATTTTCAAAAAAAATAGAAATAAAAAAATTCGGGTTTTCGGGTACCCAAAATTATAAAACATCTGAACCATATCCAAACCGAAAACCAAAACAATTTATCGATTCGGGTACCCGAACAAAAATTTTTAAATATTTCGATGCGGATACCCAAAATTTCGGGTCGGTTCATGGTTTTTTGGTTCGGATTTTTGGTTACGAATAATTTTGAACACCCCTAGTATGGGTCGAACAATCTCGTCATCACTAGGTACCCAATCAAGGTTAGCCCGGTGAAGAAGGGTGGTGCGATGGAAGTGATAAAAGCCAGTCCCCAGGGTAAATCCAACACAAACGGCGAGCCTCAACTTTGCAAAAGTTCATAATCTCAAAAGCAGCTTGATCAATCCGCTCAGACCCGGAAACTCTATCCTCAGGGTTGGGCTCAACACCCAAGAATCTAGCAATAGTAGTTACAATCCCACCTATGACTATCCTACCTTTAGTGCTAATAGCAGCACTATGTAATTGTCTAACTAAAAATAAACTTGGGTCAAGCTGGACTTCATCAAGTATACAGGACAAAAAGTACAATTCAGAAAGTTTCGGAACATTCAGACTATCGTCCTAAGCAAACAGAGAAGAGGCCGAGATATATTGAGCTACTCTAATGCAGGGGTTCCTAATATGTGTGCATTTTGAAAAATTAGTACTATACCTAACACTCCCCGAAAGTTCACCCCAAAATGCGTTCGGGTTGAATTCGTGGGGGACGTGGTGGTTCGATAAATCCGTGCTAGGTGAAAAACCGAAAATACTGTTAAAGGTACCTAAGTTCAGTTCACACAATTGTCCCTGCAAATAAAACGATATATATCTAGCTTAACATTGAGGCCCTCTAGTGACCTTGACATAGAGTGTACTAACGAATTCTAAGGTCAGGTCCCGGTATGTATGCTCTTTAATTTTTAAAAAGTGTCCCATACCACCTTGCGCAAACAACCATCTAATATCATCCAACATTCCCAACCGGGCTAACAAATCCTCATCATAATATCTAGTTGCCACAATCATACGTTCATTCAAACAATTGTACCTTGGAACATGATCGGGATGTGCTAAACTAAGAGAGTGAGGAATATTACCTCTAGCATGCGCAGCTCGGGATGTCCTTTGAGGTTGAGGTGGTTCTTGAGTTGAAGACCCAACCTCCTCGGTGCTCTTTTGTCTCTTGGTTGGTGCCATAGTTGCAAACTCTAACAAAAAAACAAAACTAAAATCAAAATAAGAATTAAAACCTAGAAAATTGAAGAAATTAAGTAAAAATATGAAAAATAGGAGAAAGAAAAGGATGGGTGCGGTGGATAAGTGAAGGTGAGATGAATTTGAAGAAGAAGAAGAAGAAGAAGAAGAAGAAGAAAAGAGATGCTGTTTGTGGAAAAAAAGGGATGGTTGAGTGAAAGGAAATGATTTGGTGTGAAAATGATTGAAAATGGTGAAGAAATGAAGGAAGATTAGAGGTGTGAGGTATGGAGAGTTTAGAGAGAGAAAATGGAGGTAGAAAGAGAGAGGAAGTCGAGGTTAAGGAAGAAGAGGGGAGGAAGAGGAAAGGGCTCCGCGGTCAAAAACCTAGACCGCAGGCCGTAGTGGTCCACCGCGGATAGTGGGCTTCACCACGTCTGACGGTGGTGTCTGTTGGTCCGCTACATTTTCATATATTTTATTTATTTATTTCGTGGTTCTGGGGATATGGCTGTGGAGGCTAACATTTTATGCATGTTATTTTTTTTTTTTGTTTTCTCTCTCTGTTTTTTTTTTTCTTTTCGACAAACTACAAAAATAGTAAGAATAAAAGCTAAGGAAAGAAAAAAGAAAAGAACTTGAATTACCTCCCAAGAAGCGCTCTTTTAAGATCAAGAGCTTGACCCTTGCTCTATACTTGGTCCGGATCAGGTAATGTGTGGACATTGACTTTGTCCCAGACCACAAAATCAAACTTCTTCAAGCGAAGGTACCATCTTAAAAGTTCTGACTGCCGGTCCTTCGTCTTCATAATTTAGTGCCATAATGCACTATCTGCATACAAAACAAATCGCTCTTGTAGCCCATCAGACGGGCTGCCATCAACTTGTTCAACACCTACATCAAAATCTACATCAAAATCGTCCATAGGGGGCATAGAGAGAACAGTTTGTGCAAACCTACAATAATTACTCATGGAAGACTCAGTAGGAACAGGGGCCTCAACCTCGGGCTTGTTAGGTGGCATAGGAGCAGAAAACTCTACCTTAACATACCCTTGGTCAGGGTCCTCATAAGAAATCCAGTCAGAATTAGTGGGATCTTCACAATTCAAGACATTCTCCATATCAATCTCATGGGAAAGGGATAATGCATCTAATATAAAAGAATGAGGAGAAACCACGTCCTTCTTTCTTTGACTAAACACAGCAAAGCGCCCTTCTACCTTAAAAGATACAGGACCCTCTCTTATATTAATGTGGCAACCAGCTGTCGCCAAAATGGGCCGACCTAGGATAATTTGAGCATCATTAGTTTCAGGCATATCAACTATAGTGAAGTCCTCCAACACCCAAATGTCTCCTATGTTGACTGGCACATTATCCAATTTACCTATAGGTTTCGTCACAGAACCATTAGCCAACTGTAGTGAAAAAGGTGCGGCTAGTACACTACGAAAATGCGCGCATTTAGATACGAAAAGTTTCGTATCTAAAAGATGAATTTTCGTTTCTAAAAGCTATTTAGATACGAACAGAAATGAAAAAGATTTCGTATCAAAAGGCGCGGTCGCAGACTGTAATTTGATACGAAATTTATTTTCGTTTCTATTAGATACGGATTTAGAAACGAAAATTCATTTCATATCTAACAGATACTAATACATTTCGTATCAAAATTTGAACTTTTCGTATCAAATTGATACGAATTTAGATACGAAAATGTTCGTATATAACAGATACGAACCTTTTCATATCAGATTTTCAATTTTTCGTATCAAATTGATACGAAATTAGACACGAATCATCATTTTCGTATCAGATTGAAAGGATAACTTTTGTATCTATTTTAGTATCAGTTAATACAAATTTTGTTCCGTATATAATGTGCGTATCTAATTGTCATTTGTTTTTTTGCAAAAACCACGCTAGCTGCGTTTTTCACCTGATATTTTTTTTATTTTTAACTGAACTTTTCATTCCAAATAATTGCAACAGCTGTCGAATTCCCAAATATATACACATAAATACATCACTACATAAGACTTCAACATTGCATCACATATACTAACAACCAAATATATATACCTAAGGTATATTACAACTTGGCAATTTACATCCAAAAAATATACCGCGACCAAAGCAATATTCGAGGTGTATACCAAACACCATCGCATGCCCATCCAAGAGTTATAAGTTGTAATTACCCACATATATAAATATATACCAAGTTAGTTACTAACCCAAGAGTAAGGGTCAGGGAGAAGGGGAAATCCAAGAGCTCAAGCTCCCAAAGCGAGACTCAATCCTTGCAATGGCATCTTTGGTTTGCTGAACTTCCTCCTTCGTCCGAGTAAGCTCTTCTCTTGTGGCATTGAGTTGCTCTTCTGATTTTTGCAAGTGACTTACAATTTGGGCATACATAGAGGGGGTGTAAGCTGTGGGTGTGGAGGGTGAGGATTGAGTAGACGCTTCCACTCTCTCGTAATATGCTTGGGTTTGATTCCCAAGTCTATAGACCAAACCTTTGTTGTTGACACCTCCAGCAACTTATAGAAAAAGTTCGTCATCATTAACTTCGACCCCTGACTGTGAAGTATTAAGCTTCAAATGTTGATACTCGTCCTACAATGTAGAAAACTGAACATCAGTGAAAATATCATAATACTCATCCTACAATGTAGAAAATTGAACATCAGAAAATATCACGTAAGTGAAGCAATTAGTAAAATTTGAGAGTCAGAAGCAAATATGTACTTTCAACAATCTAATCTTGACTCTGACATAAACGTGTCTGATATTGAATTCGAATGAAGGATTGGTTAACAAGCTCAACTGTAACGCGTCTGCACAAAATGAATGGTTAACAAGCTCAACTCAGTTGCTTAACAAGTCCAACGAAGCCTTGCAAAGTTTGGCTTCGACTCAACTAGAATGAACCCCTAAAATGAAAGATATGATTCATGGTATTTAGAAATAACTTGTTACTTGTTAGCTTTTATTAACTAAGTCTATCAATTGTCAGTTGTTAATTGATTACATTACCTATTTATATGAACTACTTGTATTAGATATTTGGAAGAGAAAGTAAAGCAAAATCCAACCTATATGAAACACCACCCGAATATACCAATTTGTGTATTTATAGACATGCTTGGAAGTGTGAGTTTATTACCTGAAAAGCTCTCCACCACCATTGCTTATGCTCCTCTAGAGCATTCCTCCAACAAGTACATGGTTTCAAATAATGAGCCTTCAAGTCATTGGTAATGGAGTTGGACACTTTATAGTGACCAAACCTTTCACAATTTCAAATAATAGAAGATGAGATGGAGCACAACAGTTTACTATAAAAAGATACACATACGAAGCAATTATAGTAAACTTGGAAATAGAACAATTTTATAGACCACCAAATGGTATCCGGAGACAATGGGATCCTCGTGCCCTGTTGGTTTGAGTCATTCATGGCCCTACCTCCACCTCTATCTCCCCGCTCACGTGTGGGAGGCATCTAAGTCTCAAACACTTGCAAGTACTGTAGTTATGAAAAATATTAAACAAGTTAACGTAAACCTCATTTGTGAAACGAAAGTATAATAACATAATGCACAACATAAACAGATATAATAATCAAATAGACGATACATGAATACAAAGAGTATAAGTTCATCATACAAAAGCGAAAGTTCAATATGATATGATTCTACGTTCCTTGTGATTGATTTGGTAGAGTGGTCCCTTGATGGATTAATTGTTTGCTTGTCGTATTTGACATGTGTGTTTGATAATCCATTTCTGATCTTGTACTCTTTGCTTTGTGGCATTATTGATCCAAGAAATCATTAATACAATTTAAATCTATGTAGCAATTCCAATTTGTTCAACCCACAATACTAAATACAGATTGTATAATTTATAAATTACTTTACTTGATGAACGTTTCAATCATACACAAGTTTTACTGTGCAACTTAATTAACATCATCCTCCTAACTCCCCTGACACGACAAATTAATTCCACGAGTATGAAAAGCAATTTCACAAGCAATTCCACAAGCTTTTGGAAGAAATGCAATTTCACAAGCTCACATGCCTCTACCCAGGTTTGTTCAAATTAAAGAAGAAAGCAATTAAGCAATTACACAAGAAATTTAGCAAACAAGCTGGAAACCACAACAACAACAGCAATTACACAAGCAAATTAGAGAAAAAAGCAATTAAGCAATTACCCAAGTTTGTTCTTGCTAGAAACCACAAAAACAACAGTAATTACACAAGCAAATTTAGAAAAGTCTTCTTCCTACAATGTTTGCCGGAAACCCCAACAACCTAGACACCCTGAATTGCCGGAGATCTCGCCGAAAATCGTCTGTACCCTAGAAACAACAACAGCAAAACCCAGAGCACTTCAGGGGGTTTCGGTTGACGCTACGGGGAACAACAACAACAAAAAGGAAGACCAAGAGGTAGACTCACCCAATGTGCTGCCGCTCGCCCTAGAAACCACTGACTTGGCTGCCGGAATTGAGTCGTAATGGCCGTCACCCAAGTTGCCCCGCTGCTAGGGCTCAAAGCAGGAGGAAGACGAAGCACGCGGGTCTGAAATGTGTTCGCGGGGCAACTTGAAATTTGTTTTTGATACGAAATCAAATTTTCGTATCTATCAGAAACGAAACCGAAATTTCGTTTCTAAATTTCGTTTTTGTTAACTACGAAAATATGTTCGTTTCTAAATTTCGTTTCTATCAGAAACGAGATATGCTTCTCATTTCCAATTTTCATTTCTGTTAGATACGAAAACTCCCGCGTATCTAATTTCGTATCTAAAATAAAATCAGATTCGAACTTAAAATTTCGTATCTAATTTCGTATATAAATGGCCGCGTTTTTGTAGTGGTAATGATCCTAGAGGCAGCTTGTGAAACAAAGAATACGGCATTATGCTGACATTAGCACCTAGATCGCATAGACCTCTCTCAATTTTCAACTTTCCCACAACGCAGGGGATAAAAAAATTACCTGGCTTAGGGAGCCCAGGGGAAAAATGGTGGGGATCTCAACAGTGTCATTCTCTTTGAATGTGGCAGTCTTGCCATCATTATTTCTCTCCTTATTTTCAACCATGATTATTTTCCTCCTCTTCTTCTTCCTTCATGGTAACACAGTTAACAGTGCTCAGGAGAATTGGGTTCGGGCTTGCTAGGAAGTCTATCTGGTGGCGTAGATGAGAAAGTAACTTTTTGGGCAATTTGAGCTTCCAACATCTTATTGTGAGTTGTAAGTACATCAACCTTTGAACCTAATTGCTTAATATACTCATCCTATTTTGTTGTGCCATAAGCATACTTTCCATCATCGACCCTAAATTAGACTTTTGGGGCATCTGAGAAGGGAATGGGGGTCTTTGAAAACTAGTGGATAATTTAGCATTCATAGGGGGCACATTTGATGTGTTTGGATAAGCCTTATAAGAAAAATGTGGATGATTTTTCCAACCCGGATTATAGGTATTAGAGTAAGTGTCATTGGTTGGTCTTGGATTGAAATTTTGAACATTTAGAGTCTTGGGAAAAAAGACTCCTAACTTGACAATTCAAAGTCACATGCTCAACAGAACTACAAATTTCAGAAGGGAAAGGGGCACTAGAATTCACGGCATTAACATTCATTCGGTCCAGTCTTTAAGTCATAGCATCTACTTTAGTAAAAAGTAAAGTAAGTACATCCACTTCAACCTTACCTCCAATTCGTTTGGATTGGCCTCGTTCAGAGGACCATTGAAAGTTGTTTAGTGCCATCCCCTCGATCAGAGTATAGGCTTCATCATCAGTCTTGCTCATCAAGGTTCCTGCTGCCGCCGCATTAATATTGGACCTTATAGATTGGGTCACACCATTATAAAAGGCTTGGATAATCATCTAATGCTGAAGACCATGACGGGGCACAAACACAGTAGATCCTTAAAATGTTCTCAGTCTTCATAGAGTGTCTCATCATCTTTTTCCATGAAGTTAGTGATCTGATTCCTTGGGCTTGCTGTTTTGCTTGGAGGGAAAAACTTGGCGATGAATGCTGTTGTCAACTCATCCCAGGTGGTAATATATGCAGATGGAAAGGAGTGTAACCAAGGGCTTGCCTTATCCCTCAATGAGAAAGGAAATAAGCGCAGGCGAATCACATAACTGGAAACTCCATTGAGCTTTAATGTGTCGCACACCTCTAGAAAGACTGAGAGGTATAGATTCGGATCTTCCAAAGGAGCTCCGCCAAATTGTGATTACTGCACCATGAAACTGAGTGCCGATTTAAGCTTGAAATCATTGGCATCTACAGTAGAGCGAGCGATGCTTGAGGTGATCCCTTGGACTCTAGGGGTAACGAAATCTCGAAGAGTCCTTCTTTGGTCACCTCCTCCTCCTGCCATGTTTGAATTTCTTCTTGCCTTGCGCCTTTGTTCTTCAATCCTTTACTTTTTTGTCCTTAAGCGAAAAGGCCTCTCAATCTCAGGATCGGGTTCGTACGAGATTGGACTTCGCATAAAATAGAAAAAATTACTGTAAGCACTTTCACCAACACTACCAGCGCAGTTAAACAAGAAAAGAAAATCACAAAAAAAAAAAGGAACAATAGAATACTGAGTCACTTTCATAAGACAACTCACTAGTTAATAGTTAAGTCCCTGGCAACAGTGCCAAAAACTTGATATGAGACTACCGCAAGCGCACGAGTAGCGGTAGTATAGATAAAAATATCGTTTCTCAGGGACTAATGTAACCTACTGAGTCTTGCCTGTCAGAATGTGCTAAGCAAAATTCTAACTCAATTGGTTTTGATTTAACTATTTCTAAGTCACTATTCTGAATGAATCAAAGAGAAAATATATCTAGGAATTCTCGTAGTTATGAAAGAGTATTGGATCAAAACAACAATCATGTTCTTTTCTTTAATCGGTTAATCTCGAGGAATTGCAATCTATTCAGAAATTTGATCCATTCTTTCGAAATCAATCAAACTTGCCTAAACTAAGCAAAAATCGTTCTTTTAAACTAATTTATCTTAATTCAAGTTTAATATATATTCGATTATTCTCTAGTCCTCCTAACATGCAAATCTCTCTTTCGAGACAATTCCACGTTAGGTTTAATCAAGCTGTTCAACAACCAAATGTCACCTTTTAGTTTTTCATTCATTTATTTCAAGTGAGCAAGCAAACTTTGACCAAAAATCTGCTCACAACATGAATAACACTTGATAAACGAAAACAAACCAATCATAAAAATAAGCATAATTCTACAAATTAAAACATGATCTAATTGCACTTCCACAAACCACTAAATCCCTAAACAAAAGAAAACTGCTCAGACATGATTAAGAAATAAATAAAACTAATAATCCGGCGAAATCTAAGAGAAAGGCTCGACTGGGATGGCCTTCAACTAGGGGCTCAAACGCCCTTGAAAACCAAACAGATACACTCAATATTTCTCATCAAAACTAAAAATAAAACTAGAAACCTACAAAATTTGAGAAAGAAAGAAACTAGGCTAAACTCTAATCTGTGCTACTCTATTGCTTTTGGATGTGTAAGGAATTGTCTTCTACTGCTGCAGAACAAAGCTATTTATAGAGGAGCTCGCTTGATCTCAGCCACACAGCCGAAGGAAGATGAAGAGGCAGTAGTTACAGGCTCACCATGGTCTGACCGTGGCCTGAGCTAGAACCGACTTTCTGCTCTTTTCTTGCTCCACGGGCATAACAACACATGGTTATCTATGGGAGAGGTCAAAATACATTTATTTGTGGTCAAATGCTGGGTAAAAAGACTAAAAATCCTGCAAAATACATAAAACAACTATACCCAAGCATAAATTAAGAATAGAAGTATAAATAATAACATTAAGCACATAATTCTCCTAAAAATTGTCACAAAATAGCCTTAAAATGATGTATACATTAAGCACTTCTCATGACTCATCTAATCAGACAGCAAATGTGACTCCTCTGATTAGATAGTGCAAACTTGACTTTGTGACTGCTCCGATCATATAGCATAGTGAGGTCAACGTTCAAGGAGAAGAATTGACTTGAAATAGGATGTTGCCAACTTGAAGGGAGACGCCTACTTTGCTAGTACCTGACTTGAAGTAAAAGGCTGCTAATTTGAAGTAAAACGTATATATTGCTAATGTGAAGAAGGACATGATCTAGTTGTTGCCCCTAACTTGAAGGATTTCTAAGAGTCCTCAACAATTTGGTGACAATTTAAAGTTTGTTTATATGCTTTAAAAATGTGCTTAGTGACTTACGAATTAGCACCTTTGATAAAATAACTTGATAGTCTTTTACTTTGATGGTTGATATCTTAAACTTAATGACTTATGAGTCTATTTAGTGACTTGGGGTTAGTAATTTTGTCGACTTAGGAGTCTTAAAATTTGAAGACTTGAGAGTCTTTGAGTTTGATAACTTGGAGCTTACGACTTTCTTGATTTTAGAATCTAGAACTTTGATGACTTGTGAGTCTTTTAATTTTGATATCTTGAGAGGCTTGAACTTTGATGACTTAAGAGTCTACTTAGTAGCTTGGAAGTTAATAACTTTGTTGACTTAGGAGTCTTGAAGAAACAACTTTGGAGTCTTATGAGATTTGATAATATGGGAGTCTGAGAGTTTAATGACCTATGAGTTTGCAACTTAGAAGTCAGAGAGTTACATGATTTAGGTTTCTATAGGGGTTCACTTGGAAGCCTATTAGTTTGATGACTTAGAAGTCTGTAGGGGCTGACTTAGAAATATGGAATGAGCAACTTAAAAGTCTATGCGTTTGATGACTTGTGAGTCTACAAGAACTAGCTTGGAAGTCTTAAATTGATAACTTAGGAGTATGCGAGGACTGACCTAAAAGTATGTGGGTTTGACGACTAAGGAGTTTGCAGGAACTGACTTGGAAGTCTGAGAGTTTGATGACTTAGAAGTCTATAGTATTTTGTGACTTAGGAGTCTTGGTCTATAGGCTTGAGAGTTTATGAGTGCAACTTGGAGGTCTCACTTTGACAACTTGGCTATCCGTGATAATGACTTGGAAGCATAGGATTTTGGTAACTTGAGAATCTTTCACTCTTGTAACTTGAAGGAATTTGCAAACGTGACTTGGAAGTCTGCCCCCTGAACGCTAATTTCAGGTGCGCTTTTGTTGAAATACTTTTAATATTATTTTGATAGATGATTAATTAGAGCCTTCATTGTATTCTTCGTCCAATATTATCTCTCTTTCTTTTACAAGTTGTAGGATCATATTAGATGTCTAATATTTCTAGAGCACCAAACTCAGAGTAAGGGAATTCCTTCTCTTCAGAGCCTCTAAGTATGGAGCTTCTATTTCTTGACGATGTTAGTAATTCATCATCATCGAGTCATCTCCCATAGTAGGCAATTGTAAGCTCCATATTATGAGCTTGTGTTGCCAATTCTTATAATGTTTTGGCCTTATTCACTTGCAAAGCATAAAGTATATCCCAATCCATCCCTTAGACACACATCTCAATAGCCGAAGATTCAGGTAAATGGTCTTTACACTTCAAAGAGAGGGCACGCCAACGGTTAATGTATCGATGACTGGCTTGTCATTCCATTATCCTGTTGTAGTCAACTTTGTCATGCTGATTATGCGGAGCGTATTATACAAGTGATTCAAGAACTCACTTTTTATTTGCCCCTAGTTATCAATGACTTAGTGTTACTGTAGGTTTGGACGAAGTGAATGAGGTGCTACTTGGGGTTACCTTTGCTGTCAGATTGTTCGAAGGTAGGTGGCTGATAGCCCTGAGGCATACGAATTGTGTCAGTTCTCTTTGTATATGGTTTTCCATACAGGTGGGTTTTATGAGAATCTCCTCCTCACTAGGCCTTCACAGCATCAGCTATTAAGTTTAGAATTTGCTCAACTGGCATTGAGCTTAAGGATGGATTCCTCTTTGGTTTGTGTTCATCATTAGATTCTTCATTGTGATTAGGCTCTTTGTTAGAATCTTCACCACCTAAACCTTTGTTGGAGGCTTTGGATGGCTACTTCCCTAACTTCTTTGTCAAATCGACAATTTGTTTGTCTGAACGCTTAATTTAACAATCCTTTTTTGTGCTTTCCTTTGAGGCCTTCATGTTTGCTGGTTGTTCCTCTAAGTTGATAGCTTCTATCTCCATGACTAACATGATGACAGTGTTGGAAGATTCAATTTTTGATTGAAAGAAATGCAAATCCCTTAGAGATGTTGGTGAAGAATCACTACCATCATAGCTGTCATCCTTTACACCGAAATACTGAAAGACAAAATTGATGTGGGCTTGAAATTCATCCATTCCACATAGTAAAGTCTTCCTCATATTGAAGATAATAAGAAAATTTAACTTCAAATTAGGAAGACAAGCAATTTGATTAACTCCATCACCAAGCAAGTTGGAGCCAATTTTTCAAGTTTTGCATGACTGCAAAGTTGAAGCCATGATTTGTTGCTTTAAGGTGTTGGAGATAGCAACTTTGGTCATGCTCCTAGTCATAACCCTGGTGCTTCGATTGTTAGATGCAATACTAGTCTTTATGGATCCTTCAAATTTAGATCCAATAATCTCTTTCTTTGAAGGTAGAAGGATGACATTCTTAGGACCATGTCTTCTTCAAAGGAGTGTATAACTTACTTGCGAGGAGAAAGGTATGAAAGGCGGAGAAGTTCCACTAAGCGTGCCAAAAATTTGTAAACACAAATTTCGAGTCTAAAATAAATTAGACAAGAAATTGAGAAATAAATTTAATTTTCATGTTGATGTTGTATATGTAGGCACAATATCTGAGTTAAATATAACAAAATAATCATCTGATTCTATCTTCTAGTGACTTGAGTGTTTCTGAGGGAATAATGCTTAGTCTCAGTGAATGCAGAATCTGCTAAAGTAAAGAACTCTAAAATTATTCTTGATCTTGATCTACGAATGGTTTATTGATGTCTTTGAAGCTGGTAAGTTTTATTGATGTCTTTGAAGCTGGTAAGTTTTGATCCTTCTCGCATGGCAGCTAGATGCTACTTGCAGTCTATGTCTCTGAATTCTGGAAAAGCTGAGTGTGGAATGTAGTTAGTCAGATTAATCAATGTGAGAGGGAGGTTGCTTGATCTCGATCGATGAACCGAATGAAAAACTCTAAAATAAACTTTAATTTGAGGTTGTAGAAGATGTTGAACTAACTGACTTTGATCCTTGTTACTTGCCAGCTGGATGTCGTCTATAGTCCGAGCTCTGAAACTTGTAGGATGCTGAATGGTGAGCCCCCAGAACACGGGAGGAGGACCCCTATTCATAAGCTCCCAGGCTAGGGGTTTGAGTTGGGCTTTGGGCCTAGGGTCATATTTTAGCAATTATTTCCTTAATTTTAAAAGAGAAATAGTTACTATTTTCTGCATCATCAATAAGACATGACAACTTCTACATGGGTGGAATTTAATTTCATTCAAATTCAATTTAACAAGTCCATCAAAGTTCATTTTACACATTGCACCATATGATTTATTAAGAAATCGTTACCTCCTACAAGATCTTTAAACTTGTTTTGGGAAGACTTCGACCAAACATAGCTTTTTTTTTTTTTTTTTTGGGTTACGAAGGCTCTACCCTTCACCCTATATTTATATGACTTATATAAACAACATAATACATACACCATTCATCCCATTTTTACATTCCTAAAGGGAAAAAACGCACCTTTAATGAAAAAGTATATGCCAACCAATAGATAATTAGTGTGGTAGAAATGATGCAAATTCATTATTAGCAGTGCATTTGATGAGTATTCTAGAAAATAATGTTGAGATAAATTAGATGTTGATTAGGAAAATGAAAATGGGATAAAGAAGTACCTTGCTTGCCACTTTAAATACAGTTATGAAATAGGAAATGTGAAAAAGTAGGAAAATAAAAATTGGCTAAAAGCATATTGGAAGAGAGATTGGGTGGGTTAAAAAATGATTTTTGATGTGTCTAAGAAAAAGGAAGGTAGAAAGTAGAGTCGGAAAAGTCTGACCCGACACGATAACCCGACTCGAACTCGACATGAAGTTATTGAGAGAAACCCGAACCTGACACGAATCGAACCGATTTTGACCTGAAGTGGACACGATTTGGCCGTTTAGCTTAAAAACATGCTATTTTTCAATTTTGAGTGCATCTAAACTGTTTACAAGGCTGACACGAAATTGACCCGTTTATTAAATAGGTTAACCTGAACCGACCCGTTTCCCAGTTCTAGTAGAAAGAGAGTAATAGAGATGAGGAAAGACTAGTTTTTATCATAAAAATGTAACTTCTTACTACATTTAGTTTTTATATTTATGATTATAGAGATATCTCATAGTAGTTATTAATTACTTAAAAAAATAACATTATGAAGTATAGCTAGTTAATATTTAAATGAACTAATAATAATACATATATCAACATAACCCTGATACGATAATTATTTTTATTGAGAATAAATTTTTCGTTTACCTAGAGGTGGAATGGAAAAACAAAAGTTGTATTTAGGTAGTAAAAATGTTGCATTACAATTTGATTGACAAAATTTTGTATCTGGGCAATAAAAGTGTTGCATCAATCTTTACAATAAAGCATTGCATTTGTTAGACTAATATGACACTTAAAATAAGTGTTGCATATTTCCAATAAAGCGTTGCATTAGGCTATTGCAATTGGACCTATGGCAGCATTTCAAAAAGTGTTGCATCAAGTTTAATGTAAAAATTTATAATGCTAATGTAATACTTGCAGAGTGTTGCTATAGCTTTGTTTGTTATAGTGTAGGCCTCGTGGATGTAGCTGGTGATGAGTTGTATTTCGACGGTATCTTTCTCTTTTTTGATTAGTGGGAAGGTTATAGGCTCGTTCACTTCTAGTAGGTTGCCTGCTTTTCTTCGCAAGGGCCAGGACTGAAAGAAAGCTTACTGGCTTACGTATAAGTAGAGGGGCTCCGAAAATATTACACCTTTTGTTTGCAGGCCAATGCTCAAGAAGCGAAGACCCTTAGGGAACTCCTATAAAAAGTTTGAGAAGGCATCAGAAGAAAAGATTAATCTTGATAAATATAAGGTTTTTTCAGTGCTAATCTTCATGAGGATCACAAAAATATACTGCTAAAATGATTTGGGTATAAGGGAGATGGAGGAGCATGTGAAGTACTTGGGACTGTCGATGTACTTGGGATGATCCAAAAAGGTGGTCTTTGAGTTGATAAGACAGAAATTTTGAAGTAGAGTCATCTTGTGGAAGGGAAAAATGCTCTCGCAAGCAGGGCGTGAGGTCTGATCTAGTCTGTAATCCAAGCTATTCCTTCATTTGCTATAAGTGTCTTCAAATTTCCAATGTACTTTTGCGAGGAAGTAAGAAATATCATGCTTATGTTTTAGTGGAGCAGGGTGTTATGGATTGGACCAATTACAAGATATGGGACTTGTCCCACATCAATTATATGGGCAACTGATGAGGGGTTTATAGACCAAGTAGGCTCTTTCACCTAATAGGCTAATCTTATGGGATGAGTTCTCCTATTGGTCTATAATAATTAGTATCAGAGTCAGCTTGGAGTGGTGGCCCACGGAGTGGTAGCCTGGGATAGCTAGCCATGAGCAACATGGTCCTGACCAACGAGGACGGTGGCCCTTGAGGGGGGTCGAATGTTATGGATTGGACCAGTTGCGAGGTATGGAACTTGTCCCACATCGTTATATAGGCAACTGATGAAGGGTTTATAGACCAAATATGCTCTCTCACCTAGTAGGCTAGTCTTTTGGGATGAGTTCTCCTATTTGGTCTGTAACAATTACTTTTCCTCCTTTTGGGATGAGTTCTCCTATTTGGTCTGTAACAATTACTTTTGCGAGGAAGTAAGAAATATCATGATTATGTTTTAGTGGAGCAGGGATGTGGGATGAGAAGAGCTTGGATTGGGTTAGCTGGATATTCTACATACTTTCAATCTTGCATTGCTTGCCTGACAATCTTGGAGATTGATCAGCCACCCGGATACACTAATAGCTTAACTCTTAAGGGCCAGGTATTTCCCCAGAAGTGATTTCCTTAATACAAAATGTGGCTTCTCCCCTACCTTCAGTTAGCGCAGCCCACTTGAAGGGAGGGATCCCCAATCAAAGGTCCTGGCTAGATTATGCGTAATGGGGATACAGGGAAGCTTTGGAGGGACAAGTACCGGCCTAATGGGGGCCCCCATTTTCTAGGTTTGGCTCTGGAACGAATAGAGGCCTGATGTGTGAATAAATTGTTCAAGGATGGTGGTCTTGAATGGGATTCCCAGCTTGTCAAATCCTTACTGATACGAGGGTTGCAGAGCAAATCCTGTCAGTTTACATTAGTCCTAGTAATAAACCTGCAGATATCCCTCGCTGGCTCTACATGAAAATTATGGAATATATTATGGGGTTAGGCTACCATTTAGCTTGATCATGTGTAGTGTCTATGTCATCCTCACAACAAATTTGCAACATGCCAAATATGTGAAAGGAGATCATGAAGCTCAAGGAACATGCACATATTAAAAATTTTCTCTAGTGTTTTTATAGGCACTAAAAATTTATTCGTGCTGTACCAAAATTAAATTAAATTAGTTAATTGGGCAAGCCTTTTTAATTAATTTAATCAGGCCCAAAAGACTTACAAGTCAGGCCCGAAAGATTCACAAGTCAAACCCAAGATGAAGCCTAAATGGCTTCCAAGTCCAGACTCAGTCAAAATTCAAGTCAAAGCCCAAACCGAGACTCAAGACGACTACCAAGTCAAGTTATGACATTAAGCTCGAACGACATCCAAGTCAAGGCACGGTCAAAGTCAAAGTCAAAGGTCAAAACCTACATCGACTTACAAGTCAAACGTAAAAAATGACTCTCAAGTCAACGTCCGGTCAAAGCTCGAGGCGATTTCCAAATCAATACTCGGCCCAACCCCGGGAGACTCCTAAGTCAAAGTCAAATAAACAAAAGTCAAACAAGTCTAGGATAGAGCTTTATTGAAAGGCTCAAAACCTAGGTCAAAGCCCAAAACCCAAATCAAGGCATATCTTGACTTTCAAGGGGGAGGCTTTCCTATAAATAGGCCCCCACCCCCTTTTA
Organism: Carnegiea gigantea; assembly: GCA_029747015.1. Taxonomy (NCBI): domain Eukaryota; kingdom Viridiplantae; phylum Streptophyta; class Magnoliopsida; order Caryophyllales; family Cactaceae; genus Carnegiea; species Carnegiea gigantea. Next base: position 566,606 of record JAKOGI010000118.1, read on the forward strand.
TTAAGGGGTTGGAAAATCCATCCTTAAAAGAGAGAGAATCAGAGGATTTTGTATTCATAGAGATTGTACCCATTCAAATTAAATCAATCTATAAAAATTCAATATTTGTAGTTTTGCGATTACAAAATTTGGCACGCTCGGTGGGAGCTCTCCACCTCTCATCTCTTTCTCTTAAAGATCAAGACTTTCAAGTCACAAGAACATCATCTTCAACGAAGACATGGCTACAAAGAACATTGCCGCGTAAGCATCGAAGAAGAAGAAAATGGGATCTTTCTCTCTTAGATCATGTGAAGCGAGCGTCACTTCTAGCAAGCGCGCTCATACAATGAAGACCAGGAGCATGGCAAAAGCTGCTCCGTCGACCACTGCTAGGCAGACTGCGTTGCCCCCATCCAAATTTCAAAACTCAAAGACGCAACATAAGGCGTCGTCTTGGATGGATGAAATTCAAAAACTTAGCCTTCAATCTCCGGTCTGCGAGGTTGAAGACTACTATAGTAGTGACTCATCTTCGCCTTCACCAAAGGGGGCGCGCATGTCAAAGATTAAAGCTAAATGTTCCGACACTATCATCATGCCAGTCATGATGATAGGAGCTGCTAACCTTGAAGAGCAGCTAGCAAGTATGAAGGCAACCTTGAATAGACTCTCTAAAGAGAGTGCAGAGAAGGACGTCCAAATCAAGCGCCAGAACGACCAAATTGCCGAACTGACAAAGAGGCTGGAAAAGAAGTTCTCTGAAGCTTCTAACAAAGGTTCAGGAGCTGAAGATTCTGACAAAGAGTCGCACCACAGCGAAAAATCTGACAACGACCGCAAAACTAAGAAGGACTGCTCCTTAGGCTTAATATCGATTGAGCAGATTCAAAGCTTGATAGCAAACGCAGTCAAGGCTTAGTTAGGAGGAGGGTCTCACAAGAGCCACTTATACACAAAACCCTATACAAAGAGGATTGACACGCTGCGCATGCCCCATGGCTATCAGCCTCCCAAGTTCAATCAGTTCGATGGCAAGGGCAACCATAAACAACATGTCACACACTTTATTGAGATGTGCAGTAATGCTGGCACAGAGGGAGACCAACTGGTGAAGCAGTTTGTCCATACTCTAAAAGGGATTGCGTTCGACTGGTATACAAACTTGGAACCCAAGTCCATTGATAGTTGGCAACAAATAGAGAAGGAGTTCCTAAATCAGTTCTACAACACTCAACATGTTGTTAGCATGACAGAGCTAACGAACACTAAATAATGGAAGGACGGGCCAGTGCTTGATTATATCAATCGCTGGAGATCCCTAAGTCCTGAGTGCAAGGACCGTCTGTCAGAAGCTTCAGCTGTTGCAATGTGTGTGCAGGGCATGGAGTGGGATTTACTGTATGTCTTGCAGATGAGTAAGCCAAGAACTTTCCAGGAATTGGCCACAAAGGCTCATGATATAGAGATGACAATTGCAAGTCGCCGTGGCAAGTCTTCCTTACCTGACTCTAGAAAGGACAAGGGCGAATTCAAGAAAAATCTCAAGTCCTCAAAGTCCTCAAACAAAGAATCCATGGCTACTTCAACCGGGGAACCGGTTCGAATCGCTGGAAAGCCAAGTATGAAAACAAGAAAAGTGAATTCCCCAAGGATGCTGGCAAGAAGCGTCCTACATTGAAGGAATTGCAGGAGAAGAAATACCCGTTTCTGGACTCAGACTTGTCAGAAATGCTCGATGATCTCCTTCAAAATGGAATTATCGAGCTTCCAAATCTAAAACGCCCTGAAGAAGTCGGAAGAGTTACCGACCCAAAATATTGTCGGCATCATAGGGTGGTTAGTCACCCTCTTGAGAAGTGCATCACGCTCAAGGAGCGTATTATGCAACTTGCTAGGGATAGGAAGATAATATTAGATTTGAACGACACCGCTGAGATAAATCATATCTCCACTCAATTGAAGTGTTCCTCATCGCCCTGGAAGCCAAAGCATACTCAACCTCATGGTAGAGTAAATACTAAATTGGAGAGAAATTAGTTACAATTTAATTTGGAAGTTTGGAGCCTGTGGTGGTTCCAATTGAAGCCAAAGGACCCTTGACAGAGACTGATCCTTTCGTGGATGTCTCTGATAAGGCTGATGTTGATGAAGAGGAATGGACTCTTGTCACTCGCCGGAGACTAAGGAAGCAAAGCCAAGCACAATCACCATCTCTCCGTCGCAGGAAGAGAGAAGGAAGAAAGAAGAGCCCTCATCACTCAAAAGGAAAGGAGAAGTCCAAGAACGTCAAAGGGCACGAAATTCTGCCTATTGATCTCCTTGAGCAGGAGCCGCTTGTCCTGGTCACACTCGAAGAGTTTTTCCCAACAGGCTTCTTTGAGAAAGTTACAGTCAACATGACCTTATGTTCTGAACTCGAAGAAAAGGAAGACGAAGGAAGTGACTGATGTATATGAGCACCCAAATGACCAAGTTAGGTTATCTTTTGTGGTTTTAGTTGAGGAAGAAAGGAAACAAAGGAAGGACAGGTTTAAGGTTGAGTTTGAGATAATCCAAGAAGGAGCCACTCAAAACCAATCCTTGGGCAAATTCCTTTACTCTTTCTAGGATACAGAAATGAATCCCCACCTAGAGGAGTTTAGAAAACTAGAACACCACTTGAGTCTACCAACACTCAAGATATAGAACTAGATTTGCTCTCACACTTTGAAAGAACACTTCAAAGCTGAATTGTATTTCTTGAATTCGAATATAGATGATTAACTGATGCAAACAACTCGACACTATGGCCTTTGTATAGAGTAGGCCTTACACTTGAAAAGATACAAGCACACCTATGAAGAGAAACAAACAAAAAATATAAGCAAAGGGGAATGGCTAAGGGGAAAAACAATGTATTCGGTTGGCGCCTCTTGAGTAAAATGAACCTAGCAACCTTGGAGAAGCATGTTCCACTTGAAAAGGCACGTCTCATCCTTAGGAGAGAGGGGACACGCAGCTTGAGCAAAGGGAAATGCATCAAAAGAAGTTTTAGGTGTGAAAATGCATGGTGCACCTGTTTTGCATTAATTGCGTTCACACTCGCAGCAAGGCCAGATTCATTTGGGCATAGCTCTCTGGTTTGTGATCCAAATTCAGTGATTCTTGATTCTTTGGAAAGCGTGAAGAGTCTAGTTTCCAAAGGAAGTGGTTTCACTAGATTTGGATCAGCCGTTTGAAAGATATGGGCTGAAGAATGCAGACTGCTCAAACTGGACTGGATTTTGGCAGGTTTATTTATGGGCCAAATATGACCAACCAAATGGACTCCAAATAATACATGGCTGGCCTTATTGGAAAGCTGATTCTTTAAACTTGAATATGGTGAAGTGTGCAGGAAATTATGCCCTCCGGAGCTTGCTCAAAAAGATGGCCCAAACCGGGTCAATTTCTGAGTGAAGTGTCCAACGCACTGTTGGACTGTTTTAACGCAATTCTGATCAGATTTTGGGCTCCCTTTGCTTCCTTGGAGCTTCCCTTTGAAATGCATAGTAGTCTTGATCCCCATTTGGAAATTCCTTTTGAATAAGGCACTTTGAAGTTCAAAACAAACTCCACAAAGTGTCTTGTGTCATGGAACTCAAATAATGGGACCAAATATAAGTGTTTCCATGCATGATCTCATTTGGCCCTTTCCTCCCTTGAAGTTGAGCTTGAGGAATGAAAATGATGCATATGGAAATATGCATCATACTCCCCAGGTTGTTGGGAGTTTGTCCTCAAACTCAAAAGGTCTTCGCTCTTCTCATAAAAGGGGTCAATCTTATGAAATGTGGTTCTTTGTGGGGAAAGGCCATAGGAGATCTTTGGAGTGAGAGCAAGGCCATGGGCTGGATAAAAGGGGAAGAGAGGAAGGTCAATTTTGTGCTAGATGGATCTTAGTGGAGGGAGACCGTGGGGGATTTCTTGTGGGAACACACGATGGAAGGTTTGTAGGAGAGGAATGAGTAGGGGGTGTGAGTGGGTAGGGGGTTCCGGCGTGGTTTGCATAAGTATCAAGTTCTTAAAGGGTTCAAACTCATGGTGTTGGGACTTGAGAAGAGTAGTGAGAAAGACATCCGTATGAGGGTTGTCTTTGGGTTTTGGAGAGTGGTGGGCTTGAGAGGGGTCAAGGTGATTTTCTTTTGGTCTTTGTGGAAGGTATAAGTGTTCATCCGGCCATCATGGATGACACTTCTATCAAATAGCCAAGGTCTTCCCAAAAGGATCTGACAAGCATCCATGGGAACTATATCACACCATAGCTCATCTTTGTAGTTTTTACCAATGGAGAGAGAGACGAGGCATCTGGTAGAAATTTACATACCTTTGCCTTGGTTTCACCATTGGATAGTGTAAGGCTTAGGATGGGGTGTGACTTTGAGCTTGAGCTTGTCTACCATGATCTTGGAGGCAACATTAGCACAACTACCTCTATCTATAATGAGTGAGCATACCTTCATGTCAACGGTGCACCTTGTATGGAAAACAGCATCTCTTTGTTCCAAGTTGTCTTGGGTGGCAAAACCACTCAAGGCTCTTCTAATGACCAATAATTCTCCTACATCGGGGCCTTCTTCAACTTCTTCCACCTTTTCCACTAAGCAATCTTCTCCTTCTTCTTCTTCATGTGGCTCCTCAAAGGAAGCTTGGTACTCGGCAAGAGTCACTATCCGTTTGTTAGGACATTTGGATGCAATATGTCCTAGACCTTGACATCGAAAGCAACGGATTTTGTCATTGGGCTTCGCAGGCACCTTTGTGGAGGGTATAGAGGTGGCAAGAGGGGTGTTTTTGGGTTGTGAGGGGTTTTGAGTTTAGGAGGAAAGTAGAAAGGCTTTTGAGAGGGGAAAGGTCGAGGAGTGGGTTTAGAAATGGGGCTCTTTCCTGTAGACTTCTTTTGTTGCTCTACTTTGTAAGCAAGAGAACTCAAGTCATCTAAGGAGGTATATGGATGCAATTCAATTACATGAGCAATAGACTCATCCAAGCCACTTAGATACCTTACCATTGTTTGGGCATCATCTTCTCTCAAGTCACATTTGAGTAGGAGTTGTTCAAACTCCTGGGTATACTCTTCAACACTCTTGGAGCCTTACTTTAGGTGATGGAGCTTGAAGTAGTTGTCTTGAATATAATGTGAAGGAAGGAACTTGGACTTGAGTTTTTCTTTCATCTTAGCCCATGTTCGGATCTTCCCTTTCCTATTTCTTACTCGTTTGGCCACAAGGTTTGCCCACCAAATAGATGCATACTTTCGGTGTTTGAGGGCAATGAGCTTTACCTTCTTTTCTTCAGCCACGTCTTTGTACTCAAAGACTCGTTCAACGGTTTGTAGCCAATCTAGGAAGGGATCCGGGTCGAGTTGGCCTTCGAATTCCGGGATGTCAACTCTAAAATCGCCAAGACTACTTTCTTGTCTTCTTTGGAATCTTCTTGGAACATCCTCTTCATAGCTAGAGTTAGCATGGTAACTCTTTTCTTCCCTCTCGGATTCATCCGAGCCGATATGAGTACGTGAGTGAGAGGGGCTTTGATTCCATCTTCTTTTCTCCTCCATGAGTTGGCCAAGACTTGGGCTTCCAACTCCTCAAGTCGCTCTTGGGATCTTCTTGAAGACATTGGGGATGTGCTTAGGCTAGAAGTAGGCTGTTTTGGAGTAGAAGAGGGAGGGTACAGTCGTGCAGCTAGGCACTGGGAGCCGTGCTTGTATGCTGCCTTGAAAATGCAGGGAATCAAGGGTGGTACGGTCGTGCTAGGAAGCACGAGGTGGCCATGCCAAGTTGCTGCCTGTGGATGCTTTGTGTTTGCACGGTTTTGCTGGTTTATGTTGTTTTTGTGTTTTTTGTTTGGGAAATGTGTTTGGCTGCAAACTTGGTCAAATGGCAACTTAGACTCTGATACCAAATGATGTATATGAGCACCCAAATGACCAAGTTAGGTTATCTTTTGTGGTTTTAGTTAAGGAAGAAAGGAAACAAAGGAAGGACAGGTTCAAGGTTGAGTTTGAGATAATCCAAGAAGGAGCCACTCAAAACCAATCCTTGGGCAAATTCCTTTACTCTTTCTAGGATACAGAAATGAATCACTACCTAGAGAAGTTTAGAAAACTAGAACACCACTTGAGTTTGCCAACACTCAAGATATAGAACTAGATTTGCTCTCACACTTTGAAAGAACATTTCAAAGCTGAATTGTATTTCTTGAATTCGAATGTAGATGATTAACTGATGCAAACAACTTGACACTATAGCCTTTATATAGAGTAAGCCTTACACTTGAAAAGATACAAGCACACCTATGAAGAGACACAAACAAAAAATACAAGCAAAGGGGAATGACTAAGGGGAAAAACAATGTATCCGGTTGGTGCCTGTTGAGTAAAATGAACCTAGCAACCTTAGAGAAGCATGTTCCACTTGAAAAGGCGCGTCTCATCCTTGGGCAAAGGGAAATGCATCAAAAAAAGTTTTAGGTGTGAAAATGCATGGTGCACACGTTTTGCATTAATTGCGTTCACACTTGCAGCAAGGCCAGATTCATTTGGGCATAATTCTCTGGTTTGTGATCCAAATTCAGTGATTCTTAATTCCTTGGAAAGCTTTGAAGAGTCTAGTTTCCAAGGGAAGTGGTTTCACTAGATTTGGATCGGCCGTTTGAAAGATAGGGGCCGAAGAATGCAGACTGCTCAAATTGGACTGGATTTCGGCAGGTTTATTTATGGGCCAAATATGACCAACCAAATGGACTCCAAATAATGCGTGGCTGGCCTTATTGGAAAGCTGATTCTTTAAGCTTGAATATGGTGAAGTGTGCAGGAAATTATGGCCTCCGGAGCTTGCTCAAAAAGATGGCCCAAACCGGGTCAATTTTCAGGTGAAGTGCCCAACGCACTGTTGGACTGTTTTAGCGCAATTCTGACCAGATTTTGGGCTCGCTTTGCTTCCTTGGAGCTTCCCTTTGAAATGCATGGTAGTCTTGATCCCCATTTGGAAATCCCTTTTGAATAAGGCACTTTGAAGTTCAAAACAAACTCCACAAAGTGTCTTGTGTCATGGAACTCAAATAATGGGACCAAATATAAGTGTTTCCATGCATGATCTCATTTGGCCCTTTCCTCCCTTGAAGTTGAGCTTGAGGAATGAAAATGATGCATATGGAAATATGCATCAGTGACGGACAAGAGGAGTCTCCTCAATTAGCTGATAAGACCTTAACTGTCTTGGAAGTTTTGCCATCTCGCATGGGCTGGGGGCAAATCTTTTGTTTGCCTGATGAGATGCACCAACATGTTGTTGCTGCCTTACAACACCCAGAATTTTACGCTGATAAAATCAAGGATGTTAGAGCATCAACAAAAGGCCTTGCTCAGTGTGCCTCTTGCAATACTGCAGTCACTTTCACTGACGATGATTTGTTGTTGGGATCCAAGCCCTATAATCGTCTTTTGTTTGTGACTGATTATATTAGGGAGCAAAAAGTCAGGCGCATTCTCGTGGATGGGGGGTCAGCCGTCAACATCATATCCAAGTCTACAATGAACGACTTAGGCATCACGGTGGAAGAACTGTCTAAGAGCCGAACGATGATTCAAGGCTTTAACCTTGAAGGCCAATGTGCAATCGGCATGATTCGTGTTGAACTAATAATTGGAGATTTGACGACATCTTCCATATTCCATGTAATTAATGCTAAGACTTCCTACAGGTTATTACTTGGGCGACCATGGCTTCATGAGCATGGCATAGTGGCTTTCACTTTACACCAATGCCTCAAGTATTACCGTGATGGGGAGAAAAAAATAAATGGGGATGTCAAGCCATTCACTAAGGCTGAATCTCATTTTGCAGACATAAGGTTCTTTGAAAAAGGTGCTGCACCTAAAGAAACCATGCCGTCAACCATTTCTTCTATAGGCAAAGGTGTTGCAAAGAAGGCCCATCGAGTAACAAAAGACAACGCTCCTAAGCAACAACCCAAGAAAGAAGCAAGCAAGCAAGCAAGGTAGCACCACTTCTCATGTTGACCAAGTCACTAAACAAGCTGCCGCTTCAACGGGATCAATACCGCCGATTTTAAGGTAAATACCTAGGTCTCACCGTAAGGGGGGCGAATCACCCTTTGGCGAGAGCATGGGCTGTAACAACAAGACCAAAGCTACTAAGGGTGCTGTAGCTAGCATAACTTCTCTAAAAGAGAGTGTAATAGTTCCAACCCTTAAGATGTTGCAAGCTAAGGTGAGTCGGCCCCCTAGTCCGAGGTTTATCGTCTCTTCTAAGGAAAATGATGACTTGCCAAGCATGCGGACTAAAGAAGGATTTGATCCCAACGCCTATAAGTTTATGGAAAAGGATGGCTACGACTTTCAAAACCCAACTACCTTAGGGAAGGTAGTCGAGGTCAAGCCTCATGGCCTTAATGAAACTCAGAAAAAGATCTAAGAGCCGGGAGGCTCAGTAGGCATCTCAAAAATTGGACTGGGTTTCATGCCACCGCAACCAGTTAGAATATCGGGGCGACGAAAGGACAAGAAGGTGGTAACTCAACACATCTTAGCCAAAGAGGTGGATGAGAGTGAAGAGGAAAGTGCGTCACTTGACCCAAAACCCTATGTGTTTGATAGGCTGTAATCGCCCACTTTGAGAAAACGTCCGTCAGTGTTCACCCGAATAGGGAAATGGAAGGGCCACGAAATCTCTGTTTTTAACAGAATCAAAGATGTTCCCCAGCCAAGGCCTTCATTGTTTTCCAGGATAAAAACTGATGAAGAGTCTTCAAGCTCACGACTTCAGCAGGAGAAAAGTTCTGTGTTTAGCCGCTTGGGAGTGATAAATGAAGTTCAGAGCTCTATCCCTTCTCATATGAAGCATTTCTCCAGCTTGGATATGAAGACAGACGGTTCATTAAGAGTAAAGAGGCGTACTGTGATCTTCACGGGTCAACAAAACAACTCTAACTCTAGCAATGAGGTGGAGGAAGAAGAAGTTGTTCCTTCCAACCACATCACAGCCCATGAATGTGATGACTCAGACTCAGAGATAGAGCTGGCCGAAACTCCTGAGATCTTCGAAGATGGGGGGCAAGCTTACAGTTGATGAGTTAAAAAAGTTGAATCTTAGGATCAGTGAAGAGCCTCGTCCTATCTACGTAAGCTCGTCACTTACACCCGAGGAGGAAAAATAGTATTTGGAACTCCTATCCGAGTATAAGGACGTATTTGCCTTGAGCTATAAAGAAATGCCTGGGTTAGATCTAAAGGTAGCAGTCCATCGTCTGTCTATAAAAAGGGGTATTTCGCCTAAGAAGCAACCTCAGTGACGTTTTCGCCCGCAGTTGGTACCGAAAATTGAAAAAGAGGTGAACAAACTCATAGAGGCAGGATTCATTCACGAGGTCAAATACCTAGCGTGGATTGCAAACATCGTGCACGTCAAGAAGAAAAACGGGCAACTTTGTATTTGTGTGGACTTTCGGGATCTCAACGACGCTTGTCCAAAAGATGATTTCCCGTTGCCTGTCACGGAACTCATGATTGACTTAACCACAGGGCATGAAGTGTTGTCGTTCATGGATTATACCATAGGATACAATCAGATTCTGATGGCGCCAGAGGATCAAGAGGCCACAGCTTTCCGCACACCTAAAGGCATTTTTTGCTATAAGGTGATGCCCTTTGGACTTAAGAATGCAGGAGCAACTTACCAAAGGGCAATGCAAATAATTTTCGACGATATGCTTCACAAAAAAGTTGAGTACTATGTCGATGATTTGGTGGTCAAGTCCAAGAAGAGGGCAGACCACTTACAAGATCTTCGTCTAATCTTTGAGCGATTAAGGAGATGCCAATTGAAGATGAACCTACTCAAGTGCGCGTTCGGTGTCACCTCCGGGAAGTTCTTGGGTTTCATCGTTCACAATTGGGGAATTGAGATCGACCAATCGAAGATCAAGGCAATTCAAGAAATGCCTGAGCCAAAGAACCTCAGAGAGATTCACGGACTTTCGGGTCGCTTGGCATATATCCAAAGATTCATCTCAAATCTTACAGGACGTTGCCACCCCTTCAGCCACCTTATGAAAAAAGGAGCACCGTTTGAATGGGACGACTTATGGCGAACGACTTTTGAGAAAATAAAGGAATATTTATCCCATCCTCCGGTGTTGGGGGCACCCATCCCTGGCAAGCCTCTTCGATTGTACATTACGGCTCAGGAAAAATCCTTAGGAGCATTATGTGTACAGGAAAAGGAGGAAGGGAAAGAGGTTGCCCTATACTACTTAAGTCGCACATTGGTTGGCGCTGAATTGAAGTACTCTCCCATTGAAAAGATGTGCTTGTCGCTCATCTTTGCCATCCAGAAACTCAAGCATTACATATAGGCCTATACTGTACAAGTAGTCTCTAAAGCTGATCCTATCAAGTATATCTTGTCTAGGCCAGTCTTAAATGGGTCATAGGCGAAATGGGCGGTCATCTTAAAACAGTACGACCTAGTCTATGTACCCCAAAGAGCGGTTAAAGGATAGGCTTTGGCAGATTTCTTAACAGATCATCCCATTCTCGATGATGGGGAGCTAAATGATGATTTGCTAGGAGAAGACGTGTTCTACATTGATATTCTCCTTCCTTGAAAAATGTATTTCGATGGTACGGCTAGGCGTGATGGCGCTGGTGCAGGAGTGGTCTTTGTTTCCCCCGAAAAGCTCATTCTCCCTTATTCATTTGTGCTTACTCAGCTATGCTCTAACAATGTGGTGAAATACCAAGCACTTAGCTTGGGTCGTGAAATGGCCATTGAGATCAGGATCACCGACCTCAACATATATGGTGACTCGCAGTTGGTCATCAATCAACTACTTGACGAACACGAGGTTAAGAAAGAAGACACCCTATATCACAGGCAGGCATTACGCCTGCTAAATAAGTTGGAGATGGTCAAGTTAGAGCATGTGCCAAGGAGGACCAACAAGATGGCTGACGAACTAGCAAGCCTTACAGCCACTTTGGCACTTGGGGCAAAAGAAGGAATGACAATTCCAGTATGTAGCTGCTGGGTTATTCCGCCTGATGATGAAGACTCAGATGAAGACGTCAACATAATCTGTGTTCTTGAAATAGATACAGAAGACTAGCGCCAACTTATAATTGAGTACTTAGAGCATGGAAAACTTCCCAGTGACCCAAGGCACAAGACGAAAATACAGTGGAGAGCTCCGAGCTTCCTTTGCTACAATGGAACGCTCTATCGGCCCTCTTTTCTTGTTTAGTTACGGTGTTTGGACCTGAAAGAGGCAAAGCAAGCGATGGCGGAAGCTCATTCAGGCGTGTTTGGAGCGCACCAATCGGGGCCTAGGCTACATGATCGCATTAAAATGATGAGTTATTACTGGCCCACTATGGTGCAAGATTGCATGGATTATGCAAAGAGATGTGATGTTTGCCAGTTCCATGCTAACTTCATACCTCAACCCCCAGAACCTCTTCACCCAATGGTTGTATCCTGCCCTTTAAGGTATGGGGCCTTGATGTTATCGGACCAACCATGCCTAAATCATCGGCTGGTCATTCCTACATCTTGGCTGCCACTGATTACTTCTCTAAATGGGCACAAACAATTCCACTAAGGGAGGTTAAAAAAGAAAATGTGGTCGACTTCATACGGACGCACATTATTTATCGATATGGTGTGCCGAGGTACATTATCACTGATAATGGTAAGCCCTTTGTCAACAGCCTATTAACCAGCCTATGTGAGAAGTTTAAGTTCGCTCAACATGAGTCTTCCATGTACCATGCCCCTGCAAACGGCCTGGCGGAAGCCTTTAATAAAACACTTTGCAACTTACTCAAAAAAGTTATCGCAAAGTCTAAAAGAGATTGGCACGACAGACTAAGGGAGGCTCTTTGGGCATACCGAACTACATACAAGACGTTAACACAGGCGACCCCCTTTGCTCTGGTGTATGGAGTTGAAGCCGTACTACCATTAGAGCTCCAAATTCTGTCGCTGCGCATCGCCATACAAGAAGGTTTCACGAAAGACGAAAATCACAAGCTTTGCTTAGCTGAGCTGGAGGCCCTTGATGAGAAAAGACTTCAAGCATAGCAGAAGCTAGAATGCTACCAAGCTCGCCTAGCAAGAGGGTTCAACAAAAAGGTTCGGCCGTGCTCGTTTCAAGTTAGGGATTAGGTGCTTACGCTGAAAAGGCCAATCATCATGACCCACAAGACAGGAAAGAAATTCGATCCGAAATGGGAAGGACCTTATGTTGCCCGCGAGGTATACTCAAATGGCGCCTATAAGGTAGTAGATGGATAAGGGGTTCGGGTAGGACCCATAAATGGTAAGTTCTTGAAGCGTTATTACCCTTGATATAGGATATTGTAAAGCTCCTAAATAAGAGGCTAAACTGCTCATTCTTTAAAGTAAAATTCCGTTGTAACACTCTTGACCTGCAAGAGTATAAACCGTGAACGGCAAAAAGAAACTCAAACAAAAATTTTTTTGTTGTAATACTCCTGGTCCACAAGAGTATAAACTGTATACGGTAAAACAAATATATACAAAATTTATTTTGTTGAACTACGTGATGACTTGATCTTATTGGGAATTGCAATGTTTCCATAAGTACGTAGGCAGCTTGGTAAATGAAATATCAAGTTCAGTCAAACATAATAAAAGAGAGAGAGCAGGGTGGCAATCAAATTTCATATAAAGGAGGACACAAAATCTATTACAAATGTTTGTTATAAAAGAAAAGAAAAAAAAAGGAACAAGACAATTTGAGCAAAACATCAATCGGTGTCCATCCAAGTGTCAGGATTAAGCGAGGACTGCAATGCTAGCATGACTTGCTCACGCCTCTCCAACTCCTTGGCATCATCAGGAGAAAGAGGGGGTACCATCTGGAGGTCTGCAAGAGCTTTGGATCTCACATTAACTTCCTGCTCAGCAGCCTCTAATAGGGAAGATTGGACCTGGACGTCACTCTTAAGCTAGCGCTCCTCTTCCCGGGCGAGGCGAAGCGCGTCCTCCAAATCAACAATCCTCTGCGCCACCCCCTTGAGTTTTTCCATCACAGCACCGAGATCACCGCGCGCTCCCATAATCCTCCATCTTCTTCTTCAAAGGGGTCAGGTCTCCACATAACCACTTAATTCCTTTGTAGATCATTGGGGCACTTTGAAATTTTCTCTCTACTTCTTCAAATTTTACATTCTTCAAACTGGTCAAATACTCGAACCCTTCACTCGAATGGTGGCGATGAAGATACTTTGAGAGCCGGGTCCTGGACAGAAGAAAGTAGCGGAGGGACCATCTGTACAGGAAAGTTTTCCTTTCGAACCCCCATGAGTGCCAACATCAGTGTCAGCAGAGAATAACCCCCTAGTGGCCACCTCGAGAGAGTTAGGCCCATCAATTGAGTGATGACTCTGAGCAGCTGGTGCGCATAAGGCCTCTGTTTCCCTGGAAGCTGAACTCCCCACCTCATGAGGGGATGTTTGCCACCTCACAATCTCAATGCCCTTGCTAATACCCGGGGTTGCCTTGGGGGCAGAAGATTTAGCAGCACGGCTAACATCCTCGAGTAACTGCTCATCGACAATGGGTGTCGCCTCCTGTGCTAGGTCAAACTTCCCAATCTAAATAAAAAGAAAGAAGAGGGGCAAAATAAGATAAGTATAAAATCATTCTATGCAGATCAAAGCCAAAGCAACAAAGCAAAAGAAAATGACAGTAAAGGACGAAGGAATGGTGCATACATCCTCAAGATTGGCTGGCTCGCCTGAACAGCTCTGGACGTCATGGTCTCGTGCCTCTTACGCCCCATGTCTGAAGTTCGCCTCAGATCTGGCTCGCTATCACTGTCCGGTGCCAGACCTCGCTTTCTCTTAGTAAAGTGAACTCTCGGGGACCCATAAGCGTCATCACCGGACTCTGGGCCCTCAGCATCTAAATCAGCCACGGGATCCTTTCCTTTTTTCCATTTGACATTCTTCGATAAGCCAGCCTTTACATCTTTGTCTTGCCTGGACGAACTTGCTTTCGTACTCTTCTGTATCACTGAAGCGTTGGAACGAAGGTCACTAACGGTGACCTTGGGCCACCAAATCTTGTAACCTGAAGAGATGTATTGACTCAAGGCCAAGGAGCAATAGGAAAGAAAGCCTTGAGACGCAGTCCCCAAGAAAAGGAGCCGTTTCCAATATAGAAGGGTATTCTCATATGGCACCTCCCTAGTGCGAGGATCCTCGAGGAGTACTCCAGGGATCCCCTGGCAGAACCTAAATTACCTACTGAACCGATACATGCTATAGGGTTCGACATAAAAGGTCGCGCCCCAACGAATAGGAAGGAAACCATCTCGAAGAGAGATCAGGTAATCTGACTTATCCGAATCCAAATTCTCATCGTCGATAAGGGTCTCTGATCAGCTCCTCCCCAGCATTAGACAGCTCATGTCAGATACTTTGCCCTCATTTATAAGTTTGCGAATATCTCTAAGGTTACTGTGCGTCATATGTGACCCGGAATAGCGCACCATCAAGGGGCTCGGAGGGGGAGGCTGTAAGACATGGTGAGTCTTGAAATAATGGGTGAGCCATCCATGGAGATAGTGCCAGGGGAAGAATGACCATGAATGGGAAGGTTTCGCAGCCGTAGTAAGCCCATTAAGGCCATGGTAAATACTGGCTAGCACAAGGACAGCTAGGCTGAAGATAGTACTAGACGCCATCAGGCTTACAGCCTCAAAAGTGCTCGGGCGAATAAGTTTCTCCCCGGTCTCTAGAAGCGCAAAAACGCATAGCCAACATGGTAGGTATGCTGCCAGATAGATGCTTTCCCCCCCTCTTCGGAAACCTCCAAGCTTTTGAAGACTTCTAACTCCTCACGACTCCAGCAAGAATCTTGAGGTTGAATCTGACCACTTGGGTTTTGCGTCCTTGTGGGAGCCGAGCTACGCGGGCGACACTACGTTGGTGGATTATGGATGAGCTTCTTCTTGCACTAGAAATCAATCCAAGCCTTAGCACTGATGCCTTTCTCACAGATAGGCATCTTCTCCAAACGTCTAAAAGCAGCGAACAAAAACTTGCAGAAAAATGGCATAGTCCTCAGGTTTTGCTTGTCGCCGTGCTAAAAGGCTTGGAGGCAGGGAATGGTCTCATCGTAGACTTTGCCATTAATTGGGAGTCCATAAGTTTGTACAAATCCCATAATGAGATAGACATTTCTCCAGATATCGTGTGAAGAGTGTTGGTGGTAGGACACCAACTCTCACAAAAGGCGCGCACAACATGTATATCGCGGCTGTAAGAGTAGAGCGAGGCATACACCGCCTTGTATAAAGCGCACCTTCGCAAGCGTGCCTCAAAACAGGAAAGCACATGCTCTATCCATTCCCAGAACAAGGGAATATAACTGAAATCGTCATAGAGGAGCATGTTCGGGCCCCATCTGGACTGCCTGGATATGATGCGACGCCGAGCACAGGGAATTCAGTGAGAAGACTGGATTTGTCATGATATATGCTCTGTAGAAAGTACCCGACGGAACCATCTTCCGCGTCCTTTTTCACTCGGATGGAAAATTTAGAAGGAAAGGATGACGACTCTATAGCAGCGTCGGATTGGCTTTCGGTCTCCTCAAAGAACAGTAAATTCGGAAGCAGCTGCCTAACCGAGGATTGTCGTCTTCCTTATCCAAGACCGAAAGAAGAGGCTTGCCGTCATGCTGAAACTCCTTAAGATGTCCATTATAAATCACCTGAGAACAAAAGCAAACATAAAGTTAATTCTTTTTCAGGACAGAAATCAGTAAGCAAAGCGGCGTATAAACAAAATAAATACTACAGAAGGGTGAAGCGTGGAGCAAAATCAATCAAAATGTTCGTTGACTGCCGCCCTAGCTGCTTCTCACTGCTTATACCACTTTCGTGCGTATCGGTTCCGTTCAAGGCCCATGGCCAAGCGGCGAACCGTGTCGCAAGTGTTTCTTCAAGTCTTCATATCACTTTTGTGCGTATAAGTTCCGCTCAAGGCCCATGACCAAGCAGCAAACCGTGTCGCAAGTAGTTTTTCAGGTCTTCATACCACTTTCGTGCATATCAGTTCTGTTCAAGGCCGATGACCAAGCGGTGAACCGTGTCGCAAGTGGTTCTTCAAGTCTTCATACCACTTTCGTGCGTATAGGTTCCGTTTAAGGCCCATGGCCAAGCGGCGAACCATGTCGCAAGTGGTTCTTCAAGTCTTCATACCACTTTCGTGCGTATTGGTTCCGTTCAAGGCCCATGGCCAAGCGACGAACCGTGTCGCAAGTGGTTCTTCAAATCTTCATACCACTTTCGTGCGTATCGATTCCGTTCAAGACCCATGGCCAAGCGGCGAACCGTGTCGCAAGTAGTTCTTCAAGTGGCTTCTCAACCTGCACAAGTAACAGTACAAGAGCAAAAAAAGGGGGTCTTGGCATTCAAAAAAATAGTGAGCATAAGCGATAAAAAATGCTATCTTTCAACAAGTAAATATGACATCGCGATACGCGAAAAATACGACAATAAATGAATGTGACGTTATAACGGCTCAGACATGCGTGAGAAGACTCATCAGTCTGATAAAAGGACTTTCTATGGATTCATTTCAGCCAAAGTCATGACTCTTATGACTCATGATTATTTTAAAAAAAAAAAACAAAGGGGCAAGTCCTTCGAGACCAAGACACAACATTGCAAATTGTAATAAAATGCCAAGTAACAAGCAACCCATGATTCACTAAGCATCGATGAAAAAAGGGGTTAATCATTCAAAACCCAAGCTTTGATCATGGGGGCGCGCATTAATATAAAACCAAGTCACTTTTTGGCAGCTACTATTTGCTACTTGATGCTATGTGATCTTTATCAACATCAAGTTTAGCATCAATATAAGGCCAAGATATCAACGAACAAGAATCCAATCCCCAAATTCCATCAAAAAAGGAAAAAAAAGGGGCATGAAGCATAGTAGCAGCATGAAGGCCAAAATTGGAGGACTAATGGGCAAGCAAAAGAGGACGTCAACACTCCAGTGAAATTTGGCATTTAATGTTTGTTTCCCGCGAAGTTGAACGAAGAAACAGAGCAATTGTTAAAAAAAAAAAAAAAAAAAAAAAAGGCCAAGCTTCTCTATTTCCCTTGTAAAACAGAGCCATTGTAAAAGGGAAGCTTTCGTCTTCCTCACTCACCCTTTCTTCCTCACACTCATGTTTACAGCAGCACACAAAGGCCATGTGCATGTCTCTTTCATGGCTAAACAAAAACAAGGGGGGAACCTCTCTCCAATGGCTTCCATTTCACTTCTCTCTCTCTTCAGTCCATTCAATCGAACCAAAAATGAGCATGAGATGTTCAAATTCAACAGAGACAAGACGAGGAAAAAAAAAAAAATGAGGCCAAAAGTTGTCACCTTTCCTGTGCAGAGAGGAAGAAAAGAAATGCCCTCACGAATGATAATAATAAAGCAGGGAATGTGCAAGGAGGAAGATGGTTCCTTAGCCCCTTCAACTGGTTCTCAAGAACAGCAAAAAGCAAAAAAAAAATTGAAAGACCTTAAGATGTCTTCTCCAAACCTAGCGCGTTCAAGCCACATAAACAAAAATTAGTCACAAGTTCAACCCATTGGACAAAGTCAATGTGAAGGACCTATTTAGGCAAACTAAGTCACGATAATGATGAAAGTGGAGAAAATGTTTGATCTTTCATAAAGAAGAAGGGAAAAAAAAAAAAAGAAGAAGGGAGAGATTGTACACCACGTTTGACCACAAGAAGCTGGAAATGGTGGTACAAGCATCAAACTTTCAGAGGCTGCTTCCACCAAAAATCAGTGACAGCCATCACCATGAACAGTAGCGTGGCAGCAGAATGAGGGGCTGTGTGCTCGGGTTGTTAGGTTTATGGCTGCTGAAATGTTGAAGGTGGGAGACGAAGAAGAAGGCCGTGCAGGCTGTTTTGCGTTGGCGGCTGTCGAGGAAGCAGGGGAGAAGAGGAATGAACAGTACTCGGCACGTGAGTTGCATCACTAATGAAGCTAGCTGGGTTAGGGCAGGCTGGGGAAGAAAAAGTAGGCCCAAGCCCGCATGTAGGCCAGGGGGGAAAAAAAAAGAAGAAAAGAAGAATAAGGGCAGCCTAGGCCCGTAAGAAAAGAAGAAAAAGACAAACCGGGTGTCAAGTGCCACGCACATGTTCACTTATGTGAAAAAGAGACAGGCTTCAGGTTTGATGAGGTAGGCCCAGCCCAGGCTGGAAAAAAATGAAAAAAAAGAAGAAGAAGACAAAAAAAAAGCAAATAAGGACAAGCCCAGCCCGGGAAGAAAATGAAAGAAAGCCAGACCAGGCCCACGCGATTAATGGAGAGGAAAGAGGAGGACGGGCTTGCTGGGCTGACTTCATGGCCCAGCCGTATGATCCAACCCTCTTCTCTTAATTGTTGAGGTCCTACTCAAGGCATTTGTCATGAACATATGATAAAAGGAAGTCCAGACATCAGTCACGCTCAAACAACTAAGTGTTGTACGTGACCTTGTCTCGAGGGGTAATTTGTTGGCACTGAAAATTTATTCGTGCCGTACCAAAATTAAATCAATTAGTTAATTGAGCAAACCCTTTTAATTAATTTAATCAGGTCCGAAAGACTCACAAGTCAGGCCCGAAAGACTCACAAGTTAAGCCCAGGATGAAGTCTAAATGACTTCCAAGTTTAGACTCAGTCAAAATTCAAGTCAAAATCCAAACCGAGATTCAAGACAACTACCAAGTTAAGTCACGATCTTAAGCTCTAACGACATCCAAGTCAAGGCGCAGTCAAAGTCAAAGTCAAATGTCAAATGTCAAAACTTACATCGACTTACAAGTCAAACGTCAAAAATGACTCTTAAGTCGACGTCCGGTCAAAGCTCGAAGCGACTTCCAAGTCAGTGTTCAACCCAAGCCCGGGAGACTCCCAAGTCAAAGTCAAAGTCAAAATCAAAGTCAAAATCAAACAAACGAAAGTCAAACAAGTCTAGGGTAAAGCCCTATTGAAATGCCCAAAACATAGGTCAAAACCCAAAATCCAAGTCAAGGCTCATCTTGACTTTCAAGGGGGAGGCTTTCCTATAAATGGGCCCTTACCCCCTTTTATTAGGGGATTGAAAAATCCATTCTTAAAAGAGAGAGAATTAGAGGATTTCGTATTCATAGAGATTGTACCCATTCAAATCAAATCAATCTATAAAAATTCAATCTTTGTAATTTTGCGATTACAGTTTTGCCATCAAATCCTCCCTACAAAATATAACCTTTATTTCAGTCTTCATACATTGCATTAAAAATTCTAGGTGTGACTCTTGTGGAATTGGGGAAGAGACTTCATGTCATGTGTTTAGAGAGTGCCAGGTGGGTGTAGGTGAAGGGTGTATGATCTAAGATATAACTTTCGATTCACAAAAAAAATTATGGTGACAATTTTATCACATAGTTCATCTAGGTTAAACATAGATTACGCATATATAGTATGATTTATCTAGGTTTAGAAAGAACTATTCAATGACAACCATAATTTAATTAAAATCATTACATAGCCCCACCCCTAAACAACAAGCACTAGACGCGATATAATTGAATCAATTTAACTTCTAATTAGAACTACAAGAACAATTACTAGAAACTAAGTTGACAATGTTAATCTCAGAGTAATAGTTTAAATCATTCAATCACACAAAATAAATCAAGCAATTCAAATTAACACTAAAATAAATTATTATTTGATTAGGGTTTCATGTAAGTCCTAAACATTAAAGCTCTGTTTGGTCCATAGAAAATTTATTAGAAAAAAAAGTTGAAGGAAAAAAAAAAGTGAATGAGAAAACTATGGAGAAAATGAGTTTTTTTTTTCTTATTTGGATTGAGAAAAAAATACAAAAATTTGGATGAGAAATTTGAATGCCGATGAATTACTTGAATCATATCGATATCATCTAAGCAATGCAAGATTAATGAGATTGGAAAATCTTTGGGAACTTTTCTCTAACTTTCCTCACAATTTTATAAGGAAAATTTTCTCACTTATTTCCATCAATTTTTCCACCTAATTTTCCTTCATATTTTTTTCCTTTATGACTTTCTGTAAACTAAAGATAAGAAAAAAAAAATACTTTTTATTTTTATTTTTTTTTTTTTACCAAATTTTCAAAGTTCAAACGGAGTCCAAGTTACATATCCATGGGACATTATGAAGTTAGGTGGGCCCATCTGAGTAGAAGATAGCTTGTTGGGTCTTTTGTGATGTGGGCTTGTGTAGGTACAGGGCCGGCTTCTTGGTTACTTCAATTGGATTGGGCAAGCGAAAGCCCAAACGGCTTATTTGCTCTCTAATTTGTGTTTTCTGCTCAATTTGGAAATTACCTAAAGTATCCCTCAATCTCTTATCAAATCAGAGCTCAAATCTATTAACTAAGTACGAAATGGGGGTAAGTCTACATAAGTAATTATGAGTTATTCTCTATATTAATCCTTACATATCCTTTCACACTAATGTTGAATGTAGGCAATTTCTTATGTGCTCTCAAGAGTATATACTCTCATTGCTCACGTGCATATATCTTTCACGCGTATATTTGTTATATATTAATTTTTTAATATATATTTACTGATGTGGCTCTTGAGAGTATGTGCTCCTAAAAGTATGACATACATATTGTTAAATGTATTTTGACCTCTCTTAATACACATCAATATGCACACACTAAACAAGCATTTTGGTGTGTTCACTCATGCAGCTTACATTAAGAACATAAGAAACCCAAATGATGCTTTATTTGGCGAAATTAACTGTTTGATTCCAAATAAGTGCTTGAATACTAATGGTTGTTTTAGGAGCGGATAACTGTTAATATTTTAACTGTTAATATAAATTAATTTGTTTACCTCAACAATTTAAGAGGATTTGTTTGATAAATCTACTAAATATTAATATTCCTATAGCATATTTGACAATGATTTTTCAAAGAAATTCATGACTAAGATAACAAAATAAACCTGTCAATCGAGAATATCAATGAAACTAAACATTACTCTTTTGCTCAATTGTGTTTCAATATACAACCTCTAATAAGGAAACACACAAATCTTATATAGTATTCCGATTGAAAGGATGTATATGCTACAGTAGCCAACATTTGAGAAATTGATGCCTATTACTGATCAATAGTGCAATCAATGACAATTTGATCCCGCACAAGCCAGACAATGTGGGGGAAAAAAAACCTATTAAGTGAGGGACAACACGGCCTCTTAGAAGAATGAAGAGACTCTCATAGATGGAGAAAGAACATTTATTAGTCGAAATACTAGGAATAGCGCGGTCAAATAAAGGAGATATTAAAGGAGTTATCCAACTTGCCATTGACAAACTATCAATAATAATTCCTAAGAAATAAGAAAAAATTACTTTGAAGTGGAACTAAGACGTAGGGTCGGCAAAAAAACTCATGCCCATTTAAAACCCATAAAATTCATCCTAACGAGTAGGGGTATGGGTATTTAAAATGAGAAAAAAATGGGTATGGGGCAGGCATTGCTAAAACGGGTATAGGTATTGGTATGGGTATGAGAATAACTCCCACCTACCCCCATACCTACCTTATAGCCATTTTGTCAACACCCACCTCGTATCCGTCCTATTTCTGCCCTATATAAGACCCATACCTCTTTATTCAAAGTTTTAGTTTGCTGTTTGGACTTAGATATTTTGTTAGGTGCTTTGAAATGTATTATATTCAAGGCTCCAGTTGGACATTTTGTTAGAAACTATAACTATCGAGTGTTAAATTATTGCATAAATTTGGAAACTTTTGGTTGTATTCGGTAGATACGATGTTTTGTTGGAAACTTGATCTTCATGTGACATATTGGCTATTTGATGTTGAATATGAGTATAAAATGGGTTTAATTCATTTTAGTTTTTATGTACCCGAATAAAACTCGCATACCCACTGTACCTAGCAGGTATGAGTATGGATATAATTTTACTATATTCGATAAAAATATGGGTCTGAATATCGGTATTAATTTTAAAAATGAATATTAGGTGACAACATAGCTAAACCCGCCCCGTACTCGTCCAATTAACTCCCCCTACTAAGATGTATGTGATTCACTTCAATAAAATTACTTTTTTTAAAAAACAATTTGTCGGCCTTCCTCACAGCGCATGATGGGGCCGGGCATTAATTGAAATTTTGTTCGGGGTGGGAGAATTGGCAAGTTGTGGCAGATCTTGGTTACAACTCAGGGTTGGTGGATGAGCATATACCTTGAATTTTTATCACTTGCAAATTTAACTTCAACTACTTAAAAACTATTGCACTACAATAACTAAACAAAACAAAACATATTTAGCATCGATTAAGGGAGAGTATAATAAACAAGGCAAAATTCCAACACTAACACTTGGTGTCTAGCTATTATCAATGTACATAAGTGTCAGTCAACTTCCATCTGAGAGTATCTACTCTAGTTCAAAAAGTCATCCACCGAAAAAACCTGAACTTAACTAAACAAGTCCTAAGCTTTCCCTCCCCTTGTTACACCAATACGCATAAGGGCAACATAAGCAATCAACCGATAACCAATAAACATTACCAGCAATGCAATTGCTGAAACAAGCTGCCCTTTTAACCCCACCGTCTTTATAGAAGGAAAATCCTCCACCAAACATATTTTCTGTTGACCACCACAAGGGTATGTGTCTCCGGGTTTATACTGAGAGCCTAACAATAACTTATAATTGTAGTTACAAATGGACAAGTATTTAATCCAACTAATGAAAGGAGGGATGTGTTGAACATAGTAGCCCCCAGCTAGGAGGAATGTGAGCATGATCACGCTTCCCAATGTGGTCGCAGACTTTAGGTCCATGACTAGGGCACCCAAGGCTAACCCTAGGCCTTGTGCAACTAGGACACCGAAGAGGAGAGAAAACAAGTAGTGGAGGAAACTGGCGGGTGTAGGTTTGAGCCCTGCCACCCAGTAAGTTATGATGATAAATACTGTGGGAAGTGCAAGCTCAATTGGAAGATCATTGACCATACGAGCCATGAAGTATGACGACAGTCTATACATTCCAGAGGAACGTTCCTTTGCCAGTATCATCCTCTCCGGTGGGAATGTGAAAATTGCTTCAAATAATGGAAAGAAACCCCAAAATCCCGATGAGAAGTAAAGAAGTCCAATCTGCATTTATGCAATTAGAAGAAGGATCAATTTTAGTTTATGTGTTAACAGTAGTTCGATTCTGATAAATAAAAGCTCAAATACCCAGAAAGGGGTTTATGAATGGGGTATTTTGAACTCTACCTGATCTTGCAAGTGAGTAAGATCAGATTGCCACCACAAAAGGCCAGCAATGAAAGCTACAACAACCACTTGTACTATCTTGAGGAAGTCGAAGATCTCATGCTTTCGTTCTTTGAGCCCTCTTCTAAGCAGCACGGAAAATTGTTGCCACCATGTAGTCGGCCACTTCTGGATTTCTCTAGCCTCACTTTCATGTCGGACAACACTTTCACATTCTTCTTGCATTTCTACTTTCACCTTGGGGGCCAAGTTGTTTTTGTATGCGAGGATCAATTTCTCTTTAACCATGGTTGGGTCCCTCGAACCATTTAGCGAAACTCCTAAAATTCATGTAGAATTCAATGTGATATCTTGACTCTTCATATTTATACATATATGTTTGATTTGATTGGAATGGGATAAAACAAGAGTTATAATCGAAATCCCTTAGTTGCAAATTGCATCTAGCACCACATTAGCCTACAGACTTCCGATTATTATATATTTGACAAAACTAAAGAAAGAAAGCAATAGTGCATGAAGTAACGTATAAGACATCATAAGCTATGTTAATTGACTTTTTATTCCCCGTAAGTATCAATTTTTTGAAGGTAAAATTTGAAGAATTTTGGACAAATTGATCACATAAAGACTTTTATATAAATGAATATAGCCAAATCAGAGCTACGAAACTGGTTAGAATTATTGATATGATCACTTACCATTTGCAAGGTCCAAGAGAAAATCTGCAGGATTCATGGGCACAGAGGGGACGAACCCTACACCTGCAAAGTAATCCATAACTTCTGTTCCACTTCCAAAGTACAAAGGGTCACCCTCTGAAAGCAACAAGACCTTATGAAACATGTAGAAAAGCCTACTAGAAGGTTGGTGTATTGTCATCACAATGGTCCTCCCTCCAAGGGCTAGCTCCAATAATGTTGACACAATTCGTTGAGCTGTGGTTGAGTCTAAGCCAGATGTAGGCTCATCGAGGAATAACAAGCTAGGGTTAATCAGCATCTCTTGGCCAATACTAACCCTTTTCCTCTCACCCCCTGAAATCCCTCTCAAAAGAGGCCCTCCAATAATGCTGTTCTTGCACCTAGTCAACCCTAATTGTTGTACTACTGCCTCAGCCTGCACGATCTTTTCTTTTTTAGTGAACGTGTTAGGAAGCCTTAAAAGCGCGGTGTATACTAGGGTTTCTGTAACTGTCAAATGAGCATATAGTACATCATCTTGGGTTACAAATCCGGTCCTACGCTTGATTTTGTTGGAGAAGGGCTCTTCATTGTAGGTTATGGTGCCATTGAGGTTACCACCTAACCGGCCACCTAGGGCAGTTAGTAGGGTGGTCTTGCCACTACCAGAAGGGCCAAGCATCGCGAACATTTCACCAGGTTTTACCATGCCTGAAACCCCCTTAAGTATGACTTTCTCCTGTGTGGTTGATGGTGATAATGGGGTCTTCTTTAGTTTCATCCATGTCCCTTTCTGTAGCTTAACCTTATAGACAACATCCTGAAACTGTAAAAGGCGAAACTACAAATTAATATCATGGCAATATGATAATTGACATAACATGCATATGGATCATGAGCCATGATGTTGTCAATCTACATGCATGGTGTAAAGCTTGGGGGGGGGGGGGGGGGATAGTACAAAGGGGCAACAATTTTTTTTTTAAAATTCGTGCTAGGAAAGAGCTGTGCATATTTCATGACTTGTAGTTTTACTTTTCTTTTGCATCTTATTTTTCGCGTAAATAAGGGATGCATTTCCACTTAATTACTTTGCATTGATCAAAATGTTTCACAAAATTGTCAAACTGCACAAACTAATAAAGGAGATTGGTCTTAATTACTTCGTTGTTGTCATCACTAAAATTCCACGCCATTTAATTACTCCATTTTAATTAGAAAGTATGTGTCAAATTATACAAATAGCATTAAGGTCCTGTTTTTTTCGTGGGTCAATTCTAAAATACCAACCTTAATCCACTTGAACCCAGTTCAACTTACTTTAACCCACTTCAACCCACTTCTACTATTTTGACCGAGTTTCATTTATCACATAAAAAAATCAACATACTTCAATCCACTTCAACCCATTTCAACCCACCTCAATCTACTTCAACCTACCTCAACCTACTTTATCATTTTACCCACTCCAATTTACCTACGAAAAGAACAAGGCCCTTGTGTCAAATTATACAAATAGCATTAAACTTTTTTATACAAAAATTCTAAGTCTGTAGATTCACGTGGAAAAGGAAGCTTTGAGAAGCTATCTTGCAAATGATGACTATGTAAGGTTGTGTTTTTGTTCCTCCTGTCCCTTTGTGGTCCAATATTTTATTTTATTTTGGGGTCTTGGGACCTCTATTACTTGAGTCGAGTTACTGTTAATTCACAAAAGGATAAAACTCCTAACATTATAGTTATTCTTTATTTATAGGACTTGAATTCGAGATCTTGTTAAAAAAAACAATTGTCAAACCATTTGAACCAGTCTGTATTAATTGACGGATCCAATATTTTGTCAAATGTGAATAAAATTGTAGAAAGGAATATGCTAAATTTATGAAGAGCATAACTTGTCCGACATCTAAAAAGCCCAGAGAAAAGTAGTAGTGTTGACATGGCCTCACATTTGTTGCCTAAAATATGGATGGAATTTTGCCAAAGATGAGAAAGTTGACATTCTCACCATATCTGGCACAAGCACCTCATATTATGTTTACCTTTAACTGGGTGGACCTCTGATACATTGACATCGTTATTCTTAGAAGTCATCATTTTCACATTCATTTATTATGGTAATTAATTATATTGTATTACATTAGTATGCATTATGTCACCTCTATAACTTAATTTTCCAGAAAAATCCCAGCAAGATAAGTGCCCATCAAAAGGAAATACGTCATGCTTTTAGGGTTTTGGTTGGTGGTAAATAGCCCCTTTTTTAAATAAAAAATGCTATTTTTTTTTTTTAAAAAAGTGAATTTAGTTGACATTGTTAATTTGCCTCGTAAATCAAGTCTAACAAACAACAACACTTTTCACTATGGGTCGTGCTTTTACGGGGTTTAGAAATCAAGTCTAACGAACATTTTAAAAATTGTAACCTACTTATAAGATTGTGTTGTATATACACCATAATTTTTTAAAACAATTGTGTTTTCAATTTCGGGTTCGATCTTTCAGTGTTTAAATTATTCTCATTTTCTAATTTTTCAAGCTGGGGAAGGTATATAGACATATCATTGTAATTTGTACACATCACACCGAACCTACCAATTTTTACATGGGCCAAACCCAAAAAAACAACGACAACATAGGTATGAGAAGATCAAGATGTACGCATGGAGCTAGTGATACATACATACCTTCAAAGTGATGGCATGAGTTGCCTTCTTGAAGATCTCTGGCGCATTATCGGATTCCGGTGTAGTGTGCTTTTGAGCCTCAACATCCGGTCTCTCGGCCTCCATATATGTCACTCAAACCCTCTAATTAGGACAAATAAACGAGATTATCAAAAGCATTCATGCATGAGTTGAAGAAGGAGAAGAACTAACAATATGAAACATGCATGAGAGAGAGAGAGAGAGAGAGAGAGAGTTACACGTTACGAGTGTCTAATTTGGAAGAGAGGGAGGTTGCGACGGAGGATATATCGTTAAGTTGTTTGTTGTGTTGTGTTGTATTGTGGAGGGTGGACTGCTCTCCCCTTAATTTAATTTCCACCTTATTCTGCGTGTTTCTGTTACGTTATACTCCGGGACTTGAGGGGGAGGCGAACTCTGTTTTCTTCTTCCTCCTCCTCTTTCTCCTGCCTTAATCTCTCCCTCTCTCTCTCTCGTCTAGTACTTATATGCTTGCAACTTATAAGTGGCAAACGCATGGACATATGCTGCGATGCTTAATTTATAAAGACTTTGCCTTCCCAATTTACATCACCTCTGTCGTCACTCTCTACGGGCCGGGCCAAAGGCGTCACCTCTTATATCACCCACATCTTCTCTTTTGGGAGGGGATATTAGAGCTGGATAACGGGTCGGTTCGACTTGACCCATTTAATAACGGTCAAAATTGAAAAATAACATGTTTTCAAGCTCGATGTTCAAATCGCATCAACTTCGGGTCGAAATCAATTCAATTCGTGCCGGATTCTGGTTTCTCTCAGTAACTTCAGGTCGAGTTCAGGTTCGTGTTATCATATCGGGTCAGGCTTTCCCAACTCTAATCGATATGTCACAAGTCTTTTTGGAATTATGTATGATCTAAATATTTATTTTGATTTGTACATTATTTTGTCACAAGCACATGCCTACGTGTTGCCTCGTAATTTAGTTTTGAAATGTTATTATATGTAACTTGAAAGTGTTATTAAATAATTGTTTAATTTGTAGAATATTTACCCAAGTCAAATGAACGATCAAAGATTAAAAAAAAGAGCTGGATTAAGTATAATAATTGAAAGTATCGTAGAATAATTATTCATAAGATAAATGTTAATCAATACAACTAAAAAACATGATAGATAAATGCACCTATCATTTGAAATCCTTGGCTTATAGGAATTGTAGAATCAGTCTTTATATTTCCTACTTACATAAGAGAAATTCAACATCATTATGCCATAAATATGATACAATCGGAACAATTAACTTGCTTTTAGTATGATAGAAAACAGAAACTTGAGTAAACCAAATTAATTATTACTTCCCCAAATGGCAAACAGGTATACCTAGCAATATGAAGATGGGCTAAACATTATTTGCTGGCGTTGGAAATCCACACACAAAAGCATTAACGATATAACCAACACCTAACATTGTACTTCGCACATTCTTGTCTTTTGTCACATACAAACCTCCCATATACGGATATGCGCCTAGCTTGTACACTTTCAAACAAACTTTTCACATGATTTGAGTTACACTATAGATCGTTACACCAAACTAAATTTTAAACAAAGAAAAGAAAAGAGGGTTAAAAACAAAAAACATCATTATATTTATACCACAAACTAACAAATCAACTCACACAACAAATCATAATGGGAGGGAAAGGGGATTTTTGGAGAGCCTCATGTTATATTTATGAAACTGACATGTAGTTTTTTTTTTTTGGGGAAATGGAGGATACTATTTGGCCGATTGACGGTACTAAAAATATATTACAAGAGGAAGTGGGCAAGGAAAATTTATCAAAAATAACAACAGTATTATTATGGGGGTAAGAGAAATGTATTTGAAAATAACAACAGTGCTGCAATGCAAGGAGAAGTACGAAAATCTCAAATTTTCAGTTTATTTTTGAAAAGCTCAGGCAATCAATATTTGTGAAATCTTCAAGAATGAGAGTTAGGGACATTTTCAATTGTACCTCTTGCAATATAATGAACCAACCCCTCTTGCTTTCCATGTCCATAGAAAGAAAGACGGGGAGCAATAAATGAACACGAACTTTTTTTTAACAAAGCCCGTGTAAAAACCAACATTAGAATATAGGATAAATAGGTAAACATGATATCAAGGAATGAAAAACATGTGGTACACAAAAGTTACATAACCTTTTTTTTGAGTAACTGTGTATATGATACTTTAAAAAGTATCATTAAATAATTGTTCAATCTAGAGAATGTTTAAATTTAAAAACTCCAGTTAGATGGAGGACAAAAGCCAACAAAAAATATATATATATTTAGGATAATAAATAGAGGTACGTACTCGAGAATAAATAAAACTGTTAAGAAAGGTTAATCAATACAATTTGAACGACAAAATTTAGTGTGCAAAGAAATTATACAACCCTCTTATAGAAGAACACATGGTATGTGCTAAGATCTTATACATCCACTCCCCCTAACCCCCCTCTAGACCATTTGAGTTCAAAGGAACTTACATTTCTTTATACCCTTTTCCTCCAACTCCCTCGCCTCTTTTCCTCTTCTATCTCTCTTATATATATGGAACAAACCTAACAACACTTGTATTCACCATAGCCTTAAAAAGTTGGATACAAACTGAATATTATCGAGAGACATGAAGATTGGTAATCGCGTTAGATGGGTAGTCATCAAGAGCATGGGGATTTGGGGGAAAACTGATTGAAGCTTTACTGTGTGTTAAATATGTAATAAAAAAATTTTAGTGCCACTACTAACAACGATGAAAAATGTTAAATTTTTATATTAATTGGGCTTTCAACAACGAGTCATGCATATAAGTTTAAATGAGGTTCCATCCTAAAATCAATTAGCAATGGGTGGAGTAACTTACAAGCTTATATACATGCTCAAGCCCTTTAATTTCATCAATGTGGGACAACACTCACTATCATTTTCTTTGAATTTTATCAATGTGGGACAATACCCACTTTCATACTCTAATACGCCCCCTCACGCGTGGGCTACTAACAAGGCCCAACACGTGTACACAATTTTAATCAAACAGGGACGGTGGCAAATCAAGATCGAGCAGCCCGCTCTGATACCATGTTAAATTTTTATATTAATTGGGCTTTCAACAACGAGTTATGGTATCAGAGCTACGGATCATGGATCAGAAACAACATTTCTTCATTCTTCATTCTTCATTCTTGATCAATTGACTTGAATCTTCAATTGATCAAACTAACAATGCATTTTCCCTGTTCGATTAATTGGCTAGTTACTTCAATCAGTCCAGTCTTTCAAGATTGATCCAGATCCTGGTTTATTTGTTTCTTGGTCGATTCTTGATTGATTTTCTGTTGTTTTGATAATCAATCATGTCGACTGGAAGCGTAATTCCAGAAAATTTGATTCCTGATGAGAGCTACAATAATGATCCTCTATATCTTCAAAATTCTGATCATCTTGCAATGCAATTGGTCAATAACAAATTGAATGGAGCAAACTTCCAGAGATGGAGCAGATCCGTCAAAATTACCTTGAGAATCAAGGTGAAACTAGGATTCATTGATGGCAGCGGTGCAAAGCCAGACCAGAAATCACCAAAGTATGATCAATGGATCAAGTGCGATTTCATGGTGGTAAGTTGGCTACTTAACTCGATTGTGCCTGAGCTAGTTGATGCTTTTCTTTATGCTAACTCTGCTAAGGAGCTTTGGAATGAACTGACTGAAAGATTCGGTCAAAGTAATGGACCACTTTTGTATCAGATTCAAAAGGAAATTGAGGATCTATATTAGAACAATGACAGTGTTGCAGTTTACTATACAAAATTAAAGAAACTATGGGATGAATTGAATGACTTAAGTGAGATCCCTGTGTGTGATTGTGCAACTACTTGCACTACAATGAAGAAATCTATGGAATTGGATCAGAGGCAGAAGTTGATGCAATTTTTAATGCATCTTAACGATAGTTATGACATCATTAGGGGCCAGATATTACTTCTGGAACCTTTACCTCCTGTAAACAAAGCTTATTTCATGATTCAATGAGTGGAAAAGCAAAGATACGTAACCAGTTAGAATGGAATGACAAGAGAAGTAGCTGCAAATGTGACCAGAGATGGCAGTACTTATCAGGAAACTGAGGCACGAGCTAATGCTTTGATGGCTAGGAATTTCAACAAAAGCAAGAAGGATCTCAAGAAACTCAAGAGTGCCAGGTTCTGCACTCATTGCCAAAGAAATGGGCATACAATTGATCAATGCTTCGAATTAGTTGGATATCCCGACTGGTATGAAGGAACAAAGGACAATACTAAAGTCAAGAAATAGGTTCCTAAATTAGCTACTAATGTTCGAGCTGGGAACATAGAGGATACACCTCTTGAGGAAACTGGCAATACCAAGGAGTTTTATGGGAGCAATGCAGCAGGATCCAGTCTCATCCAAGCATTCGCAAGTGAGATGATGAAACTTCTCAAAGGCAAGCAGTCTGGTGAGCAGCAGACAGACAATGTGAACTACTATGCACATTTTGTAGGTATAACCTCTGTTCGTTCTGCTGAAAGTGAAAACTCTGCAAGGGCTTATCACACAGCAAACATCACATCCAGTTTAGAGTCTCATATATCTCCAATAAACCAGCATGTAAATTGAGTCATCTTGATGTATTACATGCTAGACTAGGCCACACCTTTTTTTCCAAGATGCAGTACATTACACATTGTAACGATGTTGTATCCTCTCCTTTCACATGTGAGACTTATATGATGGCCAAGCTACACAGATTACTTTAATAAAAGTACAATTTCCACAAAAAGACCGCTTCAACTTGTTCATATAGGATCTATGGGGTCCCTACAGAGTGGCAAGTGTGTCTGGGGCTCGTTTTTTTTCTCACTCTAGTTGATGATTTTAGTAGAAATACTTGGACACAACTCTTACAAACTAAAAACCAAGCTGAATTTGCGATCATCAATTTTTACCAAATGGTGGAAACACAGTTTAATTGCAAAATTGCCATGTTCGGAACAGATAATGGCACAAAGTTTATTAATACTCCTTTACTTACCTTTTTTTGCTTCAAAAAGCATTTTACATCAAAGATCTATTGTGGGAACTCCACAACAGAATGGGGTGGCTGAAAGAAAACATAGGCAACTCCTTGAAACAGCAAGAGCAATAAGATTTCATGCAGGGTTTCCTAAATCTTTTTGGGGGGAGTGCATTTTGTCTGCAACTCACCTCATTAATCAACTCCCCATGGCCAACTTACATTGGAAAAGTCCTTTTGAGGTTCTTTATGGACAAGTTCCATCTTACAATGAATTAAGGGTCATAGGTTGTTTATGTTTTTCTAAGCAAGTAAATGAAACTGATAAATTTGAATCCAGAGCCCGGAAATGTGTGCTTCTTGGATATACTTTTGGATTCAAAGGATACAAGTTATATGATTTAAATACAAAACAAGTCTTTCACAGTAGAGATGTGATATTTCAAGAACATATTTTTCCATTTAAAGCCAACCCAAGCACACTGTCTACAGCAGTAGATGACCCCTCATTTGGCTCTGTTCTACCTCACATGACACCTCCCCTTTTGCAGTCTCTAAATGATGAAAGCTTCTCATATAATGGTGGTTCCCCGTCCATTTCTAGTTCTTCCAATCCTAGATCATTGTCTGATTCTGAACTATCATCTTCACATGGGGCAACTCATGTTTCAGACACTTGCTCCAATTCTCCTCAAATATAATCTTCTAGTTCTTCATCCTCATGTCCTTTGTCTCATAACAACATGCTGTGTGATGAGTTTCTTTCAGGGAATCCACTCCATAGAAGAGGGGACCCACCTCTAAGGAGATCCACTAGAACCAAGGGTCCACCAAGTTGGTTAAAGGACTTCATTTGTCCTCAAATCCAACAGCCAACACCAACATTGCAGTCATCTAGTTTACCCATTATTTCACCACCAAACCAACCTGCTTCTTCTCAGTCTGCTAGCCTCACTGCAAACAAAACTTCCTATTCTTTATTTCAATCCACAGACCTGGCACATCTATCACAAAGTTATGTTGCTTCACTTGCAAAAGTGCTACAAATACAAGAACCTAGTTGTTACGAACATGCAAAATAGTACCCAGAATGGGCAATGGCAATGCAAGATGAGTTAGCAGCTCTTGAAAAGAATGGGACTTGGGAGTTAACTGATCTGCCTCCTGGAAAGAAGGCCTTGTCTTCAAAATGGGTTTATAAAACCAAATTTAGACCAGATGGTCAGTTGAAAGATACAAGACCAGATTGGCGATAAGAGGTTTTGAGCAGATCAAGGACAAGGATTATGAGCACATTTTTTCTCCTGTTGCAAAACTGACTATAGTAAGAATTTTCATTGCCCTTGCCACTGCTAAAGGATGGCCCCTGCATTAGTTGGACATCAACAATGCATTTCTCCATGGCTTTATTGATACTGAAGTGTACATGACACCTCCAGCAGGATATTCTCAGGCACAATCAGGGCAAGTGTGCAAATTGGTAAGGTCCCTATATGGACTCAAACAAGCCTCTAGACAATGGAATTTAGAGCTCACAAAATTCCTCATCCAAAGGGCTTTGTACAGTCTAAGAGTGATTACTCTCTCTTCACGAAAGAGCACAATGGCAAGTACACTTTTATCTTGGTATATGTAGATGACCTGCTAGTTTCAGGGGATGATATTGACAGTATTACTCAAGTCAAACAAGAGTTACACAAGGCTTTTACTATTAAGGATTTGGGATTGGCTCGTTATTTTATGGGAATTGAAATTCCCAGATCAGCTACAGGCACCTTTCTTAACCAAAGAAAGTATATTTTGGACATATTACAGGATGTAGGACTTACAGGAGCAAAACCAGCAAAATTCCCTCTTCCAAAAGGACTTCAACTGACTATTGAAGATGGAGATCTCTTGTCTGATCCTGAGTCATAGAGAAGAATTGTTGGCAGGTTGTTATACCTGACTCTTACCAGACCTGACATATCATAAGTTATGCAACACCTGAGCCAGTTCTTGCAAGCACCTTGGTTGCCACACTATCAAGCAACTCTTCATGTATTACGCTATCTCAAGGCTACTCCCAACAAAGGATTATTCTATCCCAGTAACAACAATCTACAGGTGATTGCATATTGTGATGCAGATTGGGAAAGTTGCAGGAATACAGCTAGGTCACTAACTGGTTTCTGCATTTTTCTTGGTGGTTCCTTCGTCTCATGGAAGACTAAGAAATAGAAAACTGTGGCCAAGTCATCTGCTGAGGCCGAGTACAGGTCTATGTCAGCCACCACTTCAGAACTAGAGTGGATTTCTCACGTTTTATAGGGCTTGCATGTGCAGCTTTCATTGCCTGTGGCTATGTTTTGTGACAATAAGGCAGCTATGCATATAGCTGAGAACCCTGTTTTCCATGAGCGAGCGAAGCATCTCAGAATTGATTGTCATTATACTCGAGACAAACTTCTTGAAGGTTTTTTGCAACCAGCTTATGTGTCCTCCCAAGAGCAGCTCGCAGACATCATGACAAAACCACTCAGTGAATATTAGCATAATTACCTTTCTTCAAGGTTAGGCTTGTTAGACATTCCACCAATTCCATCTTGAGGGGGGATGTTGAGGAGGTTGTTATAAAGTGGTTATGCTATTATGCCATGTCAGCTTAAAGCTAACCTATTCTATTTTGGAATTAGTTAAGCAATTAGTTAGATAGTCATCTTAGCACATCAAACACATTCCTTGTATATATATATCTGTCTGTACATAGATATTAGATATACATCAGTTTTTATTTCATACTCAAAAATCTTCCTTCTCTTCATTAGTTTACAAAAAATAAAAGAATACAAAAACACATAGAAGTGAGAAAAGCAACATTAACACCGCCCCCCGCCCCCAAAAAAAAAACGAATTCCATGACCACCATCACAAAATCATTGTCCTACATTTAACGATGATGGTAAAGGAAATGGCTGAAACAAAGAAGTAAATGAAAGAAAAGACAAAAAGTATACCACAAAGATTACAAAATTTAGTGCAAGTACTATTAAAGATGCAAAATAAAGGATTTTTAAAAAATCACATAAAAGTGCGTAAAGAAGCATCAATCCTGTAATAACCAATTTCTACGTATACTACCATTACGAACCCAATGTCCTATAGTTGCTGTAATTCTTGGGTAGATTTCCATTAGCACCACTATGACCAATTCCCCACAATGCTTAACAACCCCCTTGCCAAAAAATTTCAAAAAATTAGATGAAAAAATGTGTTTGAAGATTCAATACAGAGAAGGTGTTCTGCAGTTGAGGGAGTGAACTGAAAAGGAAATAGAAAATCCAAAAAGGATTTACAAAATTGTACAGTTGTTACTCAAATTATGGAGAAGTTTAATATATTAACTAATACTAACTAAAAATATTAATAATTTTAGGGAAAAAAAACTATATCTGCAAAAGACGAGGCCACGAAATTTCACATGCCAAAAAAAAATTTACAACACCACATATAGCATGATTTTAGATTAAATATAAGCAGCCACAAAGCTCTCTCAATTCTTAAACAGCAATTATAACATCCCAAACTCAAAAAAATAAATAGAAATTTAAAAATAAAATCTAAATACAATATAGAAGGACAATTTATTCCCTAGCATACATCTCAATTAGATCTCTATTTTATTCTTAAATTATGTCGCATAGGAAATTATAACGAAGCTCTTACAATGATTTCCTATAAAGGATTTGGCATGACACCATCTTGAGTTAGGTTTGTTGGCAATCCAGACCACTTCTGTGCCTCTTCGCAATACCTTTTTTAGGTCATTGATTATACAAAATAATTTGCCTTTAAGCAACAATATCATTATCTTGGTAAAGTTTTCAATTCCATTGGAGGAGGTCAAGAATTCAATTTCCACAATAATTAATTAATTCACAGACACAATCGAGTAAAAACGAACAAAGGCAAGAACTAACCAAAATTCGATTCTTAGAGAAGGTAAATGAAGGCTAAAATATTAAAATTGAGAAATTACCTCACTGCATGCACATGACTGGATCCATTTTTCGTCCTCATATCTACACGTACCAAAAAGAGAGAAATCTACTTATTATTCTACCTCATAACAAAACTGGCATTATGCACAACAAAAGCACAATTGAAAATAAAATCAACCGCCATATTAATTAGAAGTTAATTTCACTACTTTCATTAAAAAATGGTAAAATGGCAGGTCCTTCTCTTGATGTGTTGAGCAAAGGAAAATATGAAGTTTGGCGGCGGCAGCGGGTGTCGGTAACTTTACCTTCAACATCCTCAGCCTCTACTAATACCGCTCTTTTCCAGCATCTATCTACTTAACCGAATGTGCTACCCAATTGTGAGCCCGTTTGTAGTCGTTGCATTCCCCACCCATATCTTGTCACTTAAACACTTTCTCGCCTTAACTAACATATATAGCTCTTACGACTCTGCAGTCCATCTATCTTCTCACTGTAACCCCCTGTCAAAAGTGAGGCTCTCTTTTCGGTCATTCAGTATATTGCGCACACATCCACACCTTACTCCTCCCTTTCATATATGCTGTTAATTAAACCCAAGTAGCGTCACTCTCTCTACTGGCTCGATCATACCCCTATCAAACTGTTGCCAAAAGTGAGGTTATTCTCCTCTTCGTTAATATGTACGTTTTCCACCCTATCCTGCCTCATAACATTATTTCATGACTGTTCAATACAGAGAAGTTGGCAAAAAAGATGGACTAAATCTAGATAAGAAAGGTAATGAACATCAACGCACCAATCCATCTATACACTAACCTAAGCAAAGTAACCCACATAGCCAATGAAAGGAAAAAACACAAGCCCAATTATACTAACCTACACGATCAGAATGTTGAAGGTTTTCTTTTCCCTTTTTTTCATTGTCTATAAGCAGCCACACACTGCACACACACACGCACCCCCCAAAAAAAAAAAAAAAAAACTCACCTTAGGATCGGAAAACTACCAACTTAAAATTCAAGAATTAATAATCTTCTTGACTGCAGCTTTAATTTGTGGTGACCAGCGTCCTATAAGACAAAGCCTAAATCACCATGGATCATCACCTGAACTTGGAAAAATAAATTAGACATCATGAGATGAGATGGTCTTGGTTGGGGGGAGGGCGGAGATAGAGGGAGGGAGAGACAAGGGAGATTATGAGGAACACTGATAGATTAGACGTGAAAGTAACTAAGAGGAAAGGGGATACATTACTAATTGGGGGGGGGGGGGGGGCAGCAGTTAAGAAAGATAAGACATTTGGAAATAATGGAGTTCCATAAAGTGGGTTAGATCATATTTATGGGGGAAGAAAATCGGCAGTTAATGGTATGATCATACCACTTGGAGAGAGACAGAGAGAGAGAGAGAGAAGAGTGTGTCGTGGGATGAGGAGATCAACTAATTTAATTTTTTTTTAAAAAAAAATTTGATTCAAGTAAGTTGATTAAATGGCTAAGATTAATTTGTAATCAGAACATAGGCTGTGGATGAATTAGGCTCCGCAAACTCCTTCCATAAGAGTCAAAATGATTCTCCTTTTATTATAGATATAGATAGATATATTTATAGATAAATGAAGAGAATTTAATATTATAATTCATTTTCCTTCAAAAACGATTTCTCCCTGGCCCATAACCAAACACACCTTAATTAATAAAAACTATTTTTACAAATACCTTTCAAAAGATTTCAGATATATCACTGTTTGCATCACTGGATAAAGGACTTAGAAAAGTTATTAACTTCATATTCCAAAGAACTCAATGATTTAACAACAAACTATAACAAAAGGAGTTATTGGTACACTTTTGAAAAATGCTAGTTGCTTGTCAAGAGGGATACATTAGTGCTCGATTTCCTGATTTTATAGCGTCTTCAATGGCAGTTCCTAATTTTGGAATTTCACCCCCTTCATATCATCAAAAGTTACATTTTTTGAAAATTGCATTCTTTCACCATTCTAACCTATGAAACTACAACTTAGATCACATAACAAAATATTAATCATAGAGCGTACCACTAAATATAATTAATTACTTTTATCCATTTGATTTTGTATTGTTATTTATGTCGATAATTTGTAACCATTTTTTAAAAATTTTTTTGAAAAAGTGAATAATTTTTAAACTCCTAAAAAATTGAATATTTATTTTTTAACCTTGAAATCAGGGTATTTGTACAGTAATTTTCTTTAAGAAAAGAAGTCCAAAATTAGCCATGGCTAATTTGCCCAGTCAAATGGCCCAAAAAGGTCTGTAGCTCACCCTAATGAGGACATCCCCAACCAGAGTTTCATTTTTTGAAACTCAGACCTGCCACATCAGCATGAGTTTTACTTGCATTTCATTTAATTTTTCAGCCAATGGAACTCATTTCAAGATAATTAATTATCATGGAGCCCACAATTTGAATTTAATTTATTATTTTTTATTTTTTATGTTGTGTTTGAGTTTTAACTTTTGTAACATGTGTGCATGTTTTTATTTTTCGAGAGTAAGGAATACTTATTTTATTGAAATAAAAAATGTATAAATTGATTTTTTTTATTTTTTTTTTTTGTATTTGTTGTCCAACAAGTGAAAAAAAAAAGGTTTGAAAGTACAATTCAATTTAAACCTAATACAAAGAAGGATCGCAATTGAAAACGTATGAAGATTGGAAATGTTCAAAAAAATACATTACGAACGTCCGACTATTTTTTTTAAAAAAATTACATCACCAGATATCGATAAATACTAGAAAACAGCTACATTTGCGATGTTCTTCGTGTCGTGTGTCGATTCCATATTTCTTCGACCAAGTCGGACTAAAGACGTGCATGTAAGTCTGGGTTATGAACTTGTACTACTCTACGAAGGTAGGCTGTATAGCATGGATGATGGTTCCATTGGACATTAGGTTGCGGGGTGTTGTCCTCCACATCATTATAATCAAAATTAAAGTCATACGAATCACGCTCATCCTCGACGATCATGTTGTGGAGTATAATGCATGTCTTCATTATCATACCTAATTCAGTCTTGTCCATATTTCGTGCAGGGCCGCGAATTATGGCAAAGGGAGCTTGTAAAACCCCAAATGCTCTCTCCACATCCTTCCTAACAGATTCTTGACGTTTAGCGAATAATTTTGCCTCGGCTCCTTGAGGAAGGGGGATGTCTTCACGAAGGTAACCCATCTCGGATAATACCATCAGACAGATAGTACCAAATGTTGTACTTGCCACTGTTGACGACATATTCACATTTTGGAGCCCGACCCTCGTATACCTCTTGAAGAACATCGGATCGGTGGAGGACGTTTAAATCATTAAGGGTTCCCGGGCACCCAAAGAATGCGTGTCATATCCAAAGGTCGTAGGAAGCAACAGTTTCAAGAATTAATGTGGGAACTTTATATACTCCTTTTGCAAATACTCCTTTCCAACCCGTGGGACAATTCTTCCATTTCCAGTGCATACAATCGATGCTCCCTAACATACCTAGAAAGTCGCGGGCTTCTGCCACTTGTAATAAACGATCAACATCAGCTTGTGTTCGTTTTCGTAAGTACTCTTCCCCGAACACTTGAACGACCCCAGCAGTAAAATTTTTCATGCACTCCATAACTATGCTTTCATCAATCTTTAGGTATTCATCAACGCAATCTGTCGATATACCATAAGCCAACATTCGCATGGTTGCTGTGTACTTGGTGAGTGGCGACAACCCTCGCCTACCAAGGTCATCGTACCTCAATTGGAAATACTCAAAACGACTCTCTAAGGCACAAACTATGCAAAGAAACAAGTGCCGTCGCATACAAAATCTACGCCGAAAGTGGGTCTCATTGTGGATGGAGTCTTTGGCGAAGTGGTCTTTGTAAAGGCGATCGTGTGCTTCTTGACGATCTCTTTTTACAAATCTTTTCTTCTTTCTGGGTGTTCGTGATGATGATGAAGCCCTACTTTCTTGTCTAATATGTCTCAACTTCTGGGCCAACTCCAACAACTTCGGGCCATTTTCATTGTTAACGATATTTTTCAATATTGGTGAATCATCGCTAGATTCTTCTACAATGAAGCTCAAACCATCTATTGAAGATGACGTATTAAAGGGGGATGATGAATCACTCATTGTTAAATACCTATACATTTAAACATAAAGTTATAAATGTAATTCACATATGAAATATATGTTACGAAATTAACCTTGTGACATTTTAAAAAAAAACTTAGAAACAACTAATTGCGAATTTATACGTAACAACTTAGAAAGAACTTAGTAACAACTTAGAAGTAAATATGTCATTAAACAAATGAAAAAGTTTGTAGTACAACAACTGTTTCACAAAAACACAATAAAACCTTAAATTACAACTTAGCAATCAATCTAAATTAAGGTCAATATTGGAGGAGGAGGAGTTTTGACGGTAGCGACTCATAATTTCTTCTTGAATGGGGCCATAGCGAGCTTGATCTTCAGGACACATCTCTACTATGTTCATTCTCAAAATCTTGTCCTCGTACTTCATCTCCTTAAGGCGCTGCTTCCTTTCTTTCAAGGATTGATGTCGATCTCTTAACTCAACAACTTTCGCAGCTGCATCTGCCTTCTTTTCTTGGGCTATGACATATCGTTCAAACATGGTGCTATTCTTCACATTTGTTGTCCGTAACGTCGACATCTCTGTGGTCACGATATCCAACATCGGGTCCGCAACTAGCTCCTTCGCCTTTCTCTTGGCAGCTTTTGTTCCGATAGGGCGGATAAGCCTACCAACTACCTCAGTTGGTGTACCCTCACTGGCAGGAGTTGCAGGGGTGGTAGGGGTGTTGGGGGTGATAGGGGTGTCACTCTTAGAGTACGCACCCACGTCATTTACTCTGAGCCGTTTAGAAGATGTTTCTGCAGATTGATCGCAGAAGGTCTCCCATTTAGGTTGATCCTTCAGCAACACCCACCAATGCATGAGATCAAAGGCTTTGCTGACCATAGCAGCATAAAGATCTTGAGCATTTTGCATAATGTCATCCTTATTTGTTCCATTTGGGAGCACCCGGTATGCCTGAGCCACACAAGCGCACCATTTTGACACTAACGGAGCGGCTCGATTCCATCGGGTATTGCACACCTTTCCTGTTCTCTTTGAAGCTCCATCGGGAGCATGCTGGTTGAATGTGTTCGCCACCTTAGTTCAAAAACCAGTTAACTTTTGATCTGCCCCAATGATTGGATTCGTGCTCACGTTAATCCAGGACTTCACTAAGCGGCGATCGTCCTCTAGTGTCCACTTAGGGGCTGCACACTACCTTCCTTGTTGTTGGGGTTATTACTAGGCAGAGGACGAGGTGCTACTGAGGCCGTACGAGGAGGTTGAGGTGCTGCTGAGGCCGTACGAGGAGGTTGAGGTGGGTGACATGGAAAGGCCATTGATCCGTAGCTATAACTTTGTGGAAGGATGTTCTGTGGTGGATGGTAATGTTGCCAATTTATGGGGTATTGTGACGGATATTATTGGAAATAAGGTAGGGGATTATGTGGTGGTGGGTAATGTTGCTAATTCGGGGGGCGTAGGGAAAGGTTTGAATTATTTCCAAGTTCACTTTATGACTCATCCCCGGTAAGTAGATGCATGAATGATTGTGTCTCATTCGGATCCATTTCAAGGTTCACCTACATTGTAGTTTATTTTTTAATTTCAATCTAAACTACTCCATTCAATTTCATGTAGTTCAAAAAAACCAACTATTACAAAATATTAACAACTAATTGCGAATGTTAAATAAACATTTACATTAGTTAAAACTATACATTTAAATATTTCAATTATTTTAAACTAAATAAACATACCACTTGTATTATAAATTAAGCATACTAACTTAATAATTAATTCAATATAAATGTACCAAAGTTATTCAATCAAGAATATTATTTTCAAGTGTATAATGAATATACTTCTACCTTCACATATTTAAATCATACTCACTTAACATACCAAACTTAAATCAAATTAATAAACATATCAAATTCAACATATTACTTTTAATCATGTTTAAGACACAACCAACTTAAAGCTATTCTAACAACATACAACTATTCTAACAATTTAAATTTAAACATATCACATAAGATTCTTCAAATTAAAAAATAAACATATTCTAACAATTATAATTTACACATATCACATACTCACTACACAAATAAATGAAATTACTAAAAATTTAAAATTTACACATATCACATATGCTTCTTTAAATTAAAAATTAAATATATTCTAACAATTACAATTTACACATATCACATACTAACTAAACAAATAAATCAAATTAATAAAAATTTTAAATTTTTCCTTTTTCGCGTTCTAATTTCTATCAACTTAATTATTGAAAACTTCATATTTCACTTACATATATTCAATTTCACAGATATACATTTCCATAAAGTAATCAAAATTTTTGACTTTTTAAACTTATGTTTAATACTAAGGAAATTCTTAAAAATTTTAAACAAAATATCTAAGAACATAAAGCTATTATAACAATTTAAATTTACACATATCACATTAGATTCTTCAAATTAAAAAATAAACATATTCTAACAATAATAATTTACACATATCACATACTAACTACACAAATAATTCAAATGAATAAATATTTGAAATTTTCACTTTCTCACATTTTAATTTCTATCAACTTAATTCATGATAACTTCATATTTCACTTACACATATTCAATTTCACACATATACATTTCCATAAAATAATGAAAATATTTTACTTTGTAAACATATGTTTAACACTAAAGAAATTCTTTAAAATATTACACGAAACATCTAAGAACATAAAGGTATTCTAACAATTAAATTTACACATCACATAAGCTTCTTTAAATTAAAACTGAAATATATTCTAACAATTACAATTTACATATATCACATGTTAAATTCACAAATACAACATATTGATAACAATTCAAATTTTCACTTTTTTTCATTTTAATTTATACAAACTTAATTCATGAAAAGTCCATACAACACTTACACATATTCAATTTCACACATTTAAATTTCCATAAAGTACTGAAAATTTTTAACTTTTTAAACATACATTTAACACTAAAGAAATTCTTTAAAATATTACACAAAACATCTAACAACATAAAGCTATGCTAACAATTAAAA
This sequence comes from Carnegiea gigantea, assembly GCA_029747015.1. Classification (NCBI taxonomy): domain Eukaryota; kingdom Viridiplantae; phylum Streptophyta; class Magnoliopsida; order Caryophyllales; family Cactaceae; genus Carnegiea; species Carnegiea gigantea. The sequence continues at coordinate 609,613 of JAKOGI010000118.1, forward strand.
TTTACACATCGCAAAGGCTTCTTTAAATTAAAAATTAAATATATTCTAATAATTACGATTTACACATATCCCATACTACACAAATACATCATATTAATAAAAACTTCAAAATTTCACTTTTTTGCATTATAATTTATACAAACTTACTTCATGAAAAGTTCATACAACACTTACACATATTCAATTTCACACATTTAAATTTCCATAAAGTAATAAAATTTTTTTTACTTTTTAAACATACGTTTAACACTAAAGAGATTCTTTAAAATATTACACGAAACATCTAGGAACATAAAGCTATTCTAACAATTAATATTTACACATCACATAAGCTTCTTTAAATTAAAAATTAAATATATTCTAACAATTACAATTTACACATATCACATACTAACTAAACAAATAAATCAAATTAATATAAATTTCAAATTTTCACTTTTTTGCATTTTAATTTTTACCAACTTAATTCATCAAAACTTCATACTTATATTTACTTTCACACATTTAAATTTCCATGAAGTAATGAAATTTTTGACTTTTTAAACATACGTTTTAACACTAAAGAAATTCTTTAAAATATTAAACGAAACATCTAAGAACATAAAATATGTATAACAAAAAATTCTTACAAATTTCTTCACTTCACAGCACTTTATCTTGATTCTTCAAGCTCACAAATACACCTCCCAAATATCTAACAACAACACCATTAAAAAAATATTAGTTGAAAATTAAAACTCCATACAATTAATTTAATTAATTCAATAAACATCCCTAAATAATAATTATTTACCACTTTCCATAAATTTTTTTCTCTTGAGTTGAAGGATTTTTCTTCAAACAGCTACAAATAATATTTCAGATTGAGAGATTTATAAAATAGGAGAGATAATTTAAAATTTTCATTTTCCACACAATTATATTTATACATACAATTTAACTTAATAAAAAAATAAATCCCAAAAACCCCACTATCCGTTGCAATATTAATGGCTATAAAACATTAATTCTGGCTCAATTTCCATTATACAGCACATTTCCCGAATTTTTCTTTTATTTGCATTCCACCGACCAAAACGCTTCGCAGCATTCAATGTCTTCCATCAAACGCAGCGTTTCGACCTCACTACACGACTAAAAAAAAAAAAAAAGAACGCGGGACAGAACTAGACGAGGTTCCATCCCCCGTTCACTCCCATGCGTGTCACTGGTTGGGGCCGACGCGTGTCACACGCGGGCCCAGCTCTGACACGCATGACTGCTGGCTGGGGATGCCCTGAAAAGCAGTCCAATTTCCTAAAAATTAGGCTAGGAAAAAAATAAATTAAATCATGAAAAAAACAACGCGTATAAATTTGACCAAACCATAAAATGCTATGTTTAAGGGGTAGAAAATTAAAGATGAAGATCATATTTGACAAATAGCTGTTAGGTATTAGCTATTTGTATTAACTTTTAGTTGTTAACAGTTTGAAGCAACTGTCCGTAAGAGTTATTTAAATTAATTGTTTGTACAAAAACTATTTGGTTAAATTAGCTGTTTTTAACAAAGTTGTGAGACAAAATGCTAATTTTCTAAAAGCTCTTCCAAAAAGCTTATATGGTTATCTTTTTCAAATTAGTTTTTTGGATAAAAAAGCTCCTTTAAAAAGTGTCTTATCAAACATCCAAATTAGCTTTTTAACTTATTCAAACAGCTAATCTTGGTCCAAAAACCTTCTCAAAGAGCACTTTGCCAAACGTGCCAAAAAAAGGCACATGTGTGGACTGCCGCCACATTCCCACACGCGTTTCGTGCCAAATGGACCGCGGCTTGTGGGAGACGCGTGCGGAAGTTGGACCCCCCTTGTTCCAATGGTTGTGGGTCCTCTTAGGCATGACGTCAAGAGACTGAGCCATTAGCATTAAGGCGCTACTAGTTGTCTTTAGCAAAATGTTAAATATCTTGGTATAAGATACTTGTTAAATATATTGCCCCAACTTTAACGTCATATTATTATGTATTAAATTCAAGAAAAATTGATATAATTAAATAGTGGAATAGTGTTACAACTTATAAATTGTGTAATATCTTCTTTTTACCTACCCATAATTGTGTATTATTATAAAATTACATGTATGATACATATTTGCAGATAGAGTTAATTCGATTAAAGTGTTATTTTCTTCAGGTTGATGCAGTCAACGAATACCAAAGCCTGCAATTTGTAATTAATTATAACTTTTGAAAATTTGATGATTTTGAACTATATAACATGTTAGATTAAAACAACAATTACAATGGGTCTTAGTGCAGAACATATGTTATCACCCTAATCTTTTATCAATTACATAAATCCCATGCTTTACATAAATTCACAGGTATTATATTTGACGGCCGGGAAATCAAGTTCAAAATTGGAGATGCAAATAATTTGTTGGAAATTGGTACCGGAGTCAACGTGCTCCATTTGTCTTGAAAAAGTACCAAAAATATTGGGAAGGGGAAAAAAAAAAAGTGCTGAAAACCTGCGAGAAATAAATCTCTATCTCCATCTAAAATCTAAAATAAAAGGGGTTGAGGGAAACTTGGGTTGCAGAAAATCTCCACCACCTCGCCTGTGTGCTTCAATGGACGGTCTCCGTTGACTGCCTTTGCCTCCTCTTTTTTTTTTTTTTTTTTTAAAAAAAAAGTTGAGTTGTGTGGCTAGGTCAGATGCCGCCACATAATAGATAATGCCATTTTTTTTTTTGGGTCTTGCCATGCATTTTTATTTTTTATAGTTTGTAAATTGTGATACTCATTATTATTATCTGAAGTCTCCTAACTTACACTTGCTTTAGGTTCCTTTTTCTATGGTTCCATTGTTTGTATTTTCTGTGAAATATTGCTCTCTCTCTTTCCTTGTCACAATGTCAATAGATGTAATGAACTGCATTGTTGTATATAACATACTATTAGTAACTTAAATAAAACATTAGCATATATAAATAGATTATTAATTACTTAAATGAAATTTTAGTTGGGACTGATTTTAAATTGATTGATATATTTGGTTAATATAAATACTGAAAAAAGAAGTCATAGGAAAATTAAAGTTGAGTCTAATTGAGTTGGTATAATTCAAATTAGGTAGATCGTATTTTAAATTTTGGCTTAAATAGATGTCAATTTAAAGTTTTGAGGAAGAATGATGTCTCAGATAACCCTCTACCAAAATACTATTTCCGATTATGTGTGAAATTCTTGAGTTTTTTTTAAAAGGCAATGATATAAAACAATTGGCATTTGGAATTTATAAGAAAAGGTTTAAAGATCATGTCATTATACATATTTTCCTACGAAGTTAAATCGAGTTGGGATAATCCAAAATCGATCAATCCTATTTAAATTTCAGCCTAAATAAATGTCAATTTAAAGTTTTGAAAACGAACGATATCCCATATAACTCCCTACCAAAATATTAATTGCAATTATGTATTGATTACTATTTTAATTTAAATTAGTCAATAGGTTTTAATATAATTGGCACTTGAAAAGTACAAGAAAAAGTTCAAAGATCATATTATTATACATATTATTTCAGGCACCACTTGTCTAGACTCTAGATCATTTGAATTGAATTAATAATCGGTTATACCTTCTTAGACAAAAATAGTTCATATAATTAATCCATATTTGATACAAGTGTATGTGTATTGAATCTTTTTCCTCAAGCTAACACTTAAATAATCTTAATGTTTAATTGAACATGGAAAAATTCAAATGAATTTATGAATTTTACCACCTTAGTGCCATTTCTTTTTTAAAAAAAAGTTTCATATACGTCATTTTGTTATAAAAAAGATCATATTACGCTCTACTTAATCCGGGATTGTAAGAATATTCAGAGTGACATCATTCTAGATAATAAAAGAAAATTACGAGTCACAGTACTCCACATAATTATACCATATGCAATGATTGCACATTTCTAAACTTTCTTGCCTGACTTTTTTTTTGGGCTCGAACTTTGCTTGAATTCTTGTTGTTAAATGATACTTATAACACTAATTCATTTATATTATCTTTTCGTAAATATTAATTTAGTATTATAATTTAAATCAGACAAAAACTTGCATTCAGCTATTGTTTATATGTAAAAAATATTTTAAAAATATAATAAATCTAAACAGCGGTAACAGCCCTTGGCTTGCACGGGCAAGAGATGCTAGTGGTACAGAGAAGTGACGACGTTATAAAGAGAGATGTCGAAACCAAAAAACAGAAGCCAGCAGCTGGCAGATAATCTGCACATAAAAAGTAGTCAACAAATCATGAAGACACCAAGGAGGATCTTCTTGTTTTTTTGTTTGGGGGCTATGAAGACACCAAGGAACTTGAGGAAGAAGATTGAAGAGCTACATTTAAGTTGTGTTTGATTGAAAAGAAAATAATTTTTTCGAAAAATTACTTTTTGTGGATCATATTTTTTCAAGAAAGATTGATTTTCATGTTACATTTTCTGCTTTTTGGTATAAAATAAATCATTTTTCATGAAAAAATAAAAACGTCAACTGAATAGTTTAAATGGCAAAAAATATCGACTGAATCATTGTAGACTCGTAGTAGAGATAAATATTGATCAAATAAAGGAATTTTGAGTTTAAAATTCATATTTGAGGGTTTTTTTAAATACTTCCTCTTGAATAATCATGTTTCGATCTAAACAGTCAAAGTTGTTTTAGTGACAAAAACATCAACTAAATTATTTAAGTGGTTAAAAATGTTGATTGAATTGTTGTGGAGGAGAAAAATATTGACCAAATGAAGGAATGTCGTGCTCAAAATTTGGTTTGAGCTTATTTTAATCTTTCCTATTCAATGATCAAGTTTTGATCCAAATTTTTGAAATTATTCTAAAAGTAAAAATACTAAATGCACTATTTAAGGGATGAAAAATATCAATTGAATTGTCATTGTGAAAAATATTAACCAAGTGAAAGAATATCAAGCTCAAAATCTAAATTTGAGCCTATTTTAATGTTTTCTCTCTGATGATTAAGTTTCGATCCAAACAATTGATATTGTTTTCATATCGAGTCAACTGAATTGTTTTAGTGGCAAAAAATATCGATTAAATTATCGTGGTGGAGATAAATGTCGATCAAATAAAAGAAATTTGAGCTCAAAATTTACATTAGTGTTTAATTTAATCTTTTCCATCGAACAGTCAAGTTTTGATCTAAACTGTTGAATTCGAATTTGCACCCTAAATTTCAGCTGACCATATTGTCAAAGAGTTGAAGGAAGAAAATCAACTTCCTATCTTCTTAAAAAGGAAATCATTTTCCTCCATTGTGGGGAAAATCATTTTCCTTGGTAAATAATTTTTCACCCTTTATTGTGCCAAATAATGGAAAATTGAAAATTATTTTTCGAAAAAATAATTTTTCCCCCAACCAAACATTACCTTAATCTTAAAAAATGAGGAGGATTACCAAGATAGTCTAGTGCTCAAAGTAAGGAGTCAAATTCTAGTAGCAAAGATAAAAGTTCCTAAGATTGTCAATTAGAGTTCTCGTACTTTTATAGAGATTGCTCAGAATGCTTGGAGTTTGATGTTTGTGTTGTCGGAAATGAAATTTAAGTCATAAGAAAGATTAATAAAAGTTTAAGGAAGAAATTTGAAAGTCAAGCAACATAAACGTACTAATTCAAAGGAATTAAAGTATTGGGTAGTTGATTAAAGTGTTGTTTGAAGTGGTATAATACTTTGAAGTTCTTTATCGACTATTTTATGACATTTTAGCAAATTCCTTTATTTTTCTAACTATAATTTTAACTGTAGTTGTTTCCTCATATTATACCTGATGATATTTGCCATAAACTTCACCTACAAAATAATCAAAAAGTAAAAAAGGGAGGATAATGGACTTAGCAATTCTACCAACGAAGAGCTAACTTAATATGCCATGATAATTTTGTTGTACATGACAGTTGTTATTTAATCGGTAGCAACATAAAAATATATCTGATGCTTTCGCCTGATTTAGTATGATATATCATGGATGTGAATCTAGTAAATAGCTGGTGCCTAATACATATTGAATTGATTACATTATCGCAGATTTATAGTCAAAAGATCTAGAGAAAGGCACAATTGTGCGCGGCTTATCAGTCATGAAGTATTTTTTGCTATTTATTAATAATTCTAATTAATTTTCTTTTTGATGTCCTCCAAAATTTTCATAACTTATTGAATATAATTCCATGATGTATTTTATTAAGCAAAAAAGAACAACAAATATCGTAACTTAAATTTTCGAATGATTGCATGAAAAAGAGTATGAAAAGAAGTAGCATGCTAAATCACAACACCATTGACAATTTACAAATTGCACTTTGCTTCTTTAAAATAAATAAAATTAATCAAAAAGGAAGAAAGCAAAAAAGATACAAATGAAAAGGTACGAAGACAATGTTTGACAATGAGAAATCACATCACTGCAACTTTTCTGTTTAGCTGACTTTATAGAACTCTAAGTTTGTACTAAAAACTACATGTAAAAGTAACTTACCTTAAAAATTAAACATCAAGTATATATGGATTTTTCAGGAGTTCTAAAAATGAAGATTAAAGATATGAAAGTATTTTTAAAACAAAAATCCTAAATGCCTACCTATGCAGGTTATATAGGATGCCGATTTGAGCCCTATGTCACGTCTTAAATTAAATAGATAGTTTGAAGGACATGAAGTTTTTCACATTGATATTTAATGAGAAGTTATCAAGATTGGATAGTTTCTTAATTTCTTGTGGCATGTAAAACTCTCTTTCGTTGAAAAATTAGAGAATTTGGGTTGCATGGATCTTTTTAGTGATGAAATCTATCCTCAATTGGTTTGATGATTTTATGCCAACTTTGAGAAGGTGGAACCCAAGGGTAAGGCTAGAACCTATTCTACCACCAAAGTCAAAGATACTGTCATCACACTCACTACTGCTGCTATTGCAAGAATTTTCAATTTGAACCTGGATCCTTCAAATTTTCCTCCCTTAATGTCAGCCGCCAAGGTCCGAAAACTCTTCATTGAAAAGTATGTTCATCCCTCCAAAATCAAAAAATAAAACCAATCCTACACCGCCTTGTACTCAGATCCAAGGGTCCTTTAGTACGTCATAGTAAAGACCATCTAACCTCGGGGTTCCTCAAAGGAGACCACTAATGATGCCCTCCTCAGGACTCTTTACCATAATATGGAAGGGTATTCTGTGGATTTTGTTGAGCTCATCCTTGAATACATGACCAAGTCTGTAATGTATCAAGGAACTATCCTTTGCAATACTCAAATCTCTTCAGTCACATATTCAAGTCCTTTCAAATTTCTCTTGAAGGTGAAAAATGCCTTGACTCTTAGATTGCAACCAATAATGAAGCCATCCTTAAGAGCTTAAAGTTCAAAACACTCTCCACTGGCCATTGGAAGCATGGGGAGGAGATTTCCATCAATGACATTGAGACTACACCTCCTCAATTCTGCCTTGAGATGATCTATCCTTTTTGGACAGAATGGTTTAAAGGAGACCTTAAAAAGATTAAAGGGGAGCTCACCAATCTGACTGGTTAGGATGAGATCATGCAGACATTGGCAGATCTCAAATGGTATGTGAGAGTCTGAAGGGGTGCGCTACCGAGATCAAAGGCATCATTTTGGATCTGAAGGTAGATTAAGGGACTCTAAAGGTGATAAACTATGAGTTTAAGGCAAATGTAGTGCGGTTGGAGAAGACTTTGAAGACTACCCAGGCTGAGGCTAGTCAAGACGAGGACAATGGAGATGAGATTGGTGCGTCCGAGTATGCAGAGGCACCTAAGCCAACTACTCCAGCCCCCCAAGTGAAGACCAAGCTTGATATTCTCTCTT
>JAKOGI010000118.1:622500-792500 GCA_029747015.1 Carnegiea gigantea
ATTACCAAAACAAAGGAATTATAGTCACTTTGGACATAGATATCAAAGATATTATGATCCTGATATAGGTCATAAGCAATACAACATATTTAATAGTAAAAAGACTTCTTACCCTACAAGTACGGTGTACCCAAAGGGTCAATGTCCTTGAGATAGGACATTGGTCACCTCACCCAATTCCTATCACCAAAGCCAAGAACAGTCTCTGGTACTTAGACAGTGGGTGTTCAAACAGATTCTTGTGGGTATGTTTCAAAGCTAAAAATAGTCTCTGGTATTTGGATAATAGGTGTCCAAGACATATAACTGGAGATGCCTCAATGTTTACTAAGTTTCAAAAACAAAAATCAGGTAAAGTGACCTTTGGAGACAATGGTCACAGTAGCATCCTTGGCATTAGTAAGATTGGTAAGAATCCTACGAGCTCTATTGACAATGTCTATTTAGTTAATGGTTTGAAATACAACCTATTGAGCATTTCATAGCTATGTGATAAGGGTAACCAGGTATGGTTTGATGAATCCCAATGTGCTGTTGAAAATGCTAAAGCCAATGACATCGTACTGCATGGTTGTAGATTAGACAATGTTTATGCCATAGACCTTGATCATGTATCTTCTCTGCATCTTCCTTATTTGAAAGCATCTGTTGATGACACATGGCTTTGGCATAGTAGGTCAGGACATGCTAGCATGCACAGTCTTCATAAATTAGTCAAGCTTGATTTAGTAAGAGGGTTACCCTATTATAGATTTGAGGAAGCCCATATATATAGTGCATGTGTTAGAGGTAAGCAAGTACGCGCTTCTTTCCTTTAAACCCTTCAAAAGTGTGTCCACTTCAAGGTACTTAGAATTATTGCATATGGATATATGTAGACCAATCCATATTGGAAATCTAAGAGGCGGTTCATATATATTTGTTATAGTAGATGATTTCTCTAGATTCACACAGGTGATCTTTTTAGGATAAAACAGAAGCTCTTAAGGAATTTAAAAGATTATGCAGGAAATTGCAAATCTAAAAGAACTTGTCAGTGGTTGCAATCAGAACTAACCATAGGAGAGAATTTGATCAAGACAAGTTCGTTGATTATTGTGGAAAAAATGGCATCTCTCATAACTCTTCAGCACCAAGGATACGACAGCAAAACGGAGTTGTTGAAAGGAAGAATTATACATTGGAAGTCCTGGCCAGAACACTAATCATCACTGTGAAAATGATCTTCTTAAGTCATGATGGGCTGAGGCTGTTAACACTGCAATTTATGTGTTTAATAGATACCTCATTAGACCAATCCTTAAAAAGACACCATATGAATTGTTCAAAGGCAAGAAAAGAAATGTATCACATTTCAAGGCCTTTGGAAGTAAGTGTTGCATTCACAATCATGGTAAGGAAAACCTTTGCAAATTTGATCCAAGGAGTGATGAATGTGTATTTGTAGGTTATTCCTTCGATAGTAAGACATATCGTGTTTACAACAAATATACCAATGTCATTAAAGAATCAATTCATGTTGTCTTTGATGAAACTAATGATGGTATTGCTAGTTCATCTTCATTTGATGAGTTTCAGCTAAGCAACTATGTAAATGGTGAAGATGAAGAAATGTGATTATTAATGTGCTCCTGGCAATGTGAACCAAAGCCCAAGTCAGGGTGATCAAAGGCATAGACTTTGATGAAACCTTTGCACCTGTGGCAAGATTAGAAGCCATCCACATATTGCTTGCATTTGCATCTCACATGAGCATCAAGTTATTTCAGATGGATGTCAAATGTACTTTCTTAAATGGCTTTCTAAATGAAAAAGTCTACGTTGAGCAACCCCCAGGCATTGCAAATCCTGAATTTCTAAATCATGTTTTCAAACTTCATGAAGCCCTCTATGGCTTAAAATAAGCCCTAATAGCTTAGTATGAAAGACTTAGCAAATTTCTCTTAGAAAATGATTTTATACGAGGTAAAATTGACAAAACTCTTCATCAAAACAAAGGGGAAAAACTTCCTCATCATTCAAGTGTATATAGATGATATTATATTTGGTGTTACTGACAATGTTCTATGTGAAAAGTTTTATAATTTGATGAGAAAAGAGTTCGAGATGAGTGTGGTGGGAGAACTCAACTTCTTCCTAAGACTTCAAATCAAGCAATGTCAAGATGGCATATTTATCAACCAAGATAATTATGTAAAAGAACTCTTGAAGAAATACAAGATAGATGATGTTAAGCATACAACACTCCAATGGCATTGACTACAAAGTTGGACCTAGATCCAAATGGTAAAGTAGTATCAGAAAAGGTTTATAGAGAAATGATTGGCTCGCTACTTTATCTAACAGCAACTAGACTAGATATTATATTTAGTGTATACCTTTGTGCTAGGTTCCAAGGTGCTCCTAAGAGTCATATCTAACTTCTATCAAAAGAATTGTTAGATGTCTTGCAGGAACCAAGGATATTGGTTTATGGTATCCTAGAGATAGAGATTTCAATTGTATTGGATATTCAAATACAGATTATGCACGCTACAAGGTCGATCAAAAACACAGCTCTGAATATTGTCAATTCTTTATACACTCCCTTGTCTCATGACACTCAAAGAAACAACCCTCGATAGCTTTATTAATTGCTAAAGCTGAATATGTAGCAACAGGAGCATGTTGTGCTCAAATATTCTAGATCACACAACAACTACAATACATTAGTTTTTATTTTCAAAATATTTCTATTCGATGTGAAAATATGAGTGCAAAAAACATCACAAAAAATCCATTTTATCACTCAAGAACCAAACACATTGAAGTCAAGCATCACTTCATACAAGATCATGTTGAGAAAGGTAATATCACTCTTGAATTTGTTCCTTGACATTTGTAATTAGTTGATATTTTCACCAACCCACTTGGTGACGATCAGTTCAATTTTATTCGAAGTGAACTTGGCACGTTATAGATTGATGGATGAATTGAGGGGGAGGATCCCTCAAAGTCCAACAAAAGAAAACGTTGTAGACACATCCAATGACATTGGACCAAGAATTGTGACAACATCTCATAGTCTAGATGGAAACCATGTTCTTGGACTTTGGATCCAAGTCACACATATCAATTATGGCAAGTAGCTTATAGTTGGGGATTTAAATTAATTAAATGCCTCGATAACTGCCACATTTTGAAAACCGTGGTTTTTCAAAATATTTTCAAAAATTAAAATTTTCGATATCTATCCAATCTTTTTTAGGTGGTTTCTCTCTGTTGTTTATGAAAGGTAATGATGCCCTTTCTTAAAAACTACCCTTGATCATATCCCTTGACATCCTTCACCTGCCAAAAATCAACGCATATCACTCCCTTTTTCTCTCTCATCAATCCTATAAAGAGGACATGCCTTGGTAGTAACTATTTGTCACTCAACCTCCACTCGCTCTCACTCTCTCTGTCCTTCAAACTCGCTAACCCTTCTCTCTCTCCTGTCAAAACCATGGTATAACCCTCAATAATGCCTTCCAAACACAACGGAAGTGCCCCCCTCTAAAGCATTCGCATCCCTGCTCAGTAAACCCACGGTGCCACCAAACGCAGATTGCCGAAGTCTGGGGAAATCAACATTCTCTCAGACTCTGAGGCAAAATTGTCGACAAACTCGAGTAACTACTTCTCTAAACTAGAATCTCTAGAAGATTCAGGGCTACCTAACCTTCCCATTAAATGGTGCACTGATATGGGGGTTAAGCGTTTCAATAATGTGATAGAAAGAGAATTGGTGCTTCATGAATTCATTAGTTTTAATTTCTTGAGGCATGCAAAATTCTCTTTTGTTGAAAAATTGGAGAATTTCGGTTGTATGTGTCTTTTTAAAGTGAGCGATGTAGTCTATCCTTAGTTGGTTAGATTGTTTTATGCCAACTTTGAGAAGGTGGAACCTAAGCGTAGGGTTAGAACCTATTGTAGCCCCAAAGTCAAAGACACTGTCATCACCCTCACTACTAACATTATTCAGAGAATTTTCAATTTGAACCCAGGTTCTTCAAAATGTTTTCCCTCAATGTTAGCCTCCAAGGTCAGAAAACTCTATCTTGAAAAGCATGCCCATCCCTCCAAAATCCAAAATCAAACCAGTCCTATACTGCCGTGTACTCAGATCCAAGGGTCCCTTACTATGTCCTAGTAAGGATCATTTATCCTCGGGGTTCCTCAAAGAATACTACTAATGACACCCTCCTTGAGACTCTTTACTATATTATGTAGGTGTATTCTGTGGATTTTACTGAGGTCGTCTTTGAATACTTGACCAAGGTCTGTAACCTATCAAGGAACTACCCTTTACCCTACTTAAATCTCCTCATTCACATGTTCAAGTCCTTTCAAATTTCCCTTGAAGGTGAAGAATGCCTTGACTCTCAGTTCCTGACCATTAATGAAAACACCCTTAAGAGCTTAAAGTTCAAACCTCTCCCCTATGGACACTGGAAGCATGTGGAGGAGATTTTTGCCAATGACATATAGACTCGACCTGCTTAACCCCAGCTTGAGATGATTCCTCCTCTTTGTAAAGAATGGTTTAAAGGATACCTTAAGGAGATTGATGGAGAGCTCACTAGTTTGAAGAGTGGTTATGGTGAAATCACGCAGACATTGGCAGATCTCAAAGGGGTATGTGAGAGTCTAAAGGGGTGCACCATCGAGCTTAAAAGTATCATTTCGGATCTGAAGGTAGATTAAGGGACTCTGAAGGTGATAAACGATGAGTTTAAGGCAAATGTAGTGCTATTGGATAAGACTTTGAAGACTGCCCAGGCTGCGGTTGGTCAATAGGAGGACATTAGGGACAGGATTGGTGTGCCCGAGTCTACAGAAGCACACAAGCAAACTGCTCCAAGTCCCTAACCGAAGACTAAGCTTGATATTCTCTCTTTCTTCTCTCAAAAACAATCTTTTCTTTCTCTATTTTCTAAATGATTTTGGGTAGTTTTAAAAAATCTTTTACCGAACACTTTGTCTAAGTTCGCTTATTTTGATGAAAGTAAAAAAGGGGGACAAAAAGTATGGACTCAAGGACATTGACTATGACTGATCAAAGTCTATCCAAAAGGCTTTGAAAGCTTCTAACATTTACAACTAGGTGACTAGAGACACACTTTGATCCTTGCTGTGCTATATTGTGCTATATTGTGCTATGATTGCCTAATATGTTCATATGACTAGCATGCTTGTATGATCTTCAAATTGAAGTTTTGTCTTTCACCAAAAGGGGGAGATTGAAGACTCCTCAATGTTGGTAGCAATTTCATTGACTGTTCCTGGAGCGTGGGCTAATGGGATGGAAGTGAATTACTTGAGTTTGATTACAATTCTCCCTTTGGAAGAAAGATATGACTTGATTTAGAGGTTATGCCACCAATCAAGCCTAAGGACCCACCAAGAATTTGTTTAAAGGCTATGCCACCTACAAACTCTATAAAGGATTCCACTCAAGAACTCACCACCTTTGAAAAGGATAAAGAGAACTCAAGATTTAAGAGAGAGAAAGCTCAAACTAGCAATGCATGTATTCCAAATCTAAAAAACTTACAAACTAAGGCCTCCCTTATATAAGGGAGCCTTTGACAGCAAAAGAGAAGGCAGCCAAAAGGACTCTCAAAACCCACAAAGCATGGGGAACCAAAAAGCAATAAATTAGAAGCTAAAGAGTGCCCTCTACTTTTGTCACAAATTTTCAGTTTACCAAGGTCAACTTTGAGCAGCCATATCTCCTAGTTTCCTGGGCCAAATCTGATGAAATAGACTTTCCTAGAAAGCCTAGGAAGTTAGCTTTCACGTGGCTCAAGTGGTATGCAGATTGGAGTTGTTATTTGGGAGATATGGGGCAGAGAGTGCAGCTTATGCAGGCTGGGCAGAAATTGCAGCATAGGGAAAAGGACTCCTCTTGACCTATGATCACATGCCTTACCTTAGAATTCTCTTTGTGCTCTTTTAGCTGAAATAAGAAGGTTCCCAAAAAGTGGATTTTCAGCACTTTGATCCCATACTAAGCTTGGGTAATCAAGCCCACAAAACCGGGTTAAAACTTGGGCTTAATTTGCTTTGATGAACCAAACTCCTTAGAAGGTCCCTTGTCCTTTCCAAAATAGAAGAGTAATATGTTCCAAAGGTTTAGGATGAGTGTGGAATTGAAGTTCTAAGTTGGTACAAGGACCAAGTCCCCTTTGATGAAGCTTGTGAGCATTGAGGAGGAGTTGTGAGTTCTCTTGGACTTGTGTAGGCAAGACATTTGCTTCATCCTCCCCTTCTTGAATGTGATTTGCCCTCAAATCAACACCCTCTTCTTCATCCTCAAGATAGGGTGTGAGATCACCCACATTGAAGGTAGATGATACACCCATGTTCCCGGGTAGCTCTAACTTGTAAGCATTATCATTGACCCTTTCAAGGACCTTAAATGGGCCATCACTCCTTGGCATGAGCTTTTTCTTTCTTCTAGAGGGAAACCTCTCCTTTCTCAAATGTATCCATACCAAATCCTCGGGTTTGAAGGTGATGGCTTTGCGGTGCTTGTTGGCTCTAGCTTTATACATCTCATTTGTCTTCTCAATCTTGGCCCGAATTTCTTGGTGAAGTTTCTTCATCTCTTTGGCCCTCTCCTCGGCCTCATAGCTCACTCTAGACTCAAGTGGAAGAGGTATGAGTTCTAGGGGAGTTAGAGGATTGATCCCATAGCATGATTCGAAGGGAGAGTGTGCCGTAGCAAAACTAGGAGTGCGGTTGTATGCAAATTCAGCATGGGGAAGCTTGAGATCCCACTCCTTAATGTTTTTGCGCACCAAACTTCTAAGCAAAGTAGCAAGAGTTTTGTTGGTGACTTCGGTTTGGCCATCGGTTTGAGGATGGTGGGAAGTACTATACAAGAGCTTAGTACCAAGGAGCTTCCATAAGCATCTCCAAAAGTGGCTAAGAAACTTTGTATCCCGATCCGACACAATGCTCTTAGGAATGCCATGAAGCTTAACAACTTCTTTGAAGTAGAGGTGAGCTATGTGAGATGCGTCATCGGTCTTTTCACATGGGATGAAGTGAGCCATCTTTGAGAAACGGTCCACCACTACCATAATAGAATCCTTGCCTCTTTGAGTTCTTGGGAGAGCAACTATGAAGTCCATGCTCACATCCTCCCATGGACCATTAGGAATAGGTAAAGGAGTGTACAACCCTTGGTGGAATTGACTCTTAGCTTGTTGACAAATAGAACACTTGGAAGTCACCTCATGAACATCCCCTCCCATTCTTGGCCAATAAAAATGTTCCTTGAGCATATCAATGGTCTTGTTGATCCCAAAATGACCGGCTAGGCCGCCTCCATGAACTTCCTTGACAAGAAGCTTTCGGATTGGACCCTTTGGAATGCATAGCTTGTTGCCTTTGAATAAGAAGCCTTCTTGAAGCGTATAAGGGCCATGCTTGTTGCTCTCTTGTTCGACAAGGTAGGGCTTGAAATCATCATCTTCTTGGTAGTAGTCACGGATGAATTGGAAGCCAAGGACCCGTGCTTCCATCACGGCTAGTAGAGAATGCCGCCTTGAAAGAGCATCCGCAACCACATTGATACTCCCCTTCTTATGTTTGGCCACAAATGAGAAGCTTTGCAAGAATTCAACCCATTTAGCATGCCTTGGATTGAGTTTGTGTTGGCCATTTAAATACTTCAAAGCCTCATGGTCCGAATGGAGCACGAATTGTTTTGGCCTTAAGTAATGAGACCAATGATCAAGGGCCCTCACCAATGCGTAGAATTCCTTGTCATATGTTGAATAATTCCTCCTTGATCCATTGAGCTTCTCACTAAAATAGGCAATTGGGCGTAGATCTTGCATAAGGACAGCCCCTATGCCAACTCCACTTGCATCACAATCAACTTCGAAGAGCTTGTTGAAGTCGAGAAGAGCTAATACCGGGGCCTCACATAACTTGGACTCGAGTTTCTCAAAGGCAACATGGGCGGCCTTTGTCCACTCAAATGTTCCTTTCTTCATGCATTCGGTGATGGGGGCCGTGAGGGTGCTAAACCCCTTGATGAATCTCCTATAGAAGGATGCCAAGCCATGAAAACTCCTAACTTCGGTGATGGTGGTGGGAGTTGGCCATGACTTGATAGCTTCCACTTTGCCTTGGTCCATGGAGATGCCATCACAAGAAACAACATACCCCAAAAAGGTGACTTGGGGTGCAAAGAACTCACATTTTTCTAGCTTGCCAAAGAGCCCTTGAGCTCTTAGAACCTTGAATACTTCTTCCAAGTGATGTAGATGATCTTCTTGATTCTTTGAATATATAAGGATATCATCAAAATAGACCACTACAAATTTGCCAAGGAAAGGCCTCAAGACCTCATTCATCAGCCTCATGAAAGTGCTAGGGGCATTAGAGAGGCCAAAGGGCATCACTAACCACTCATAAAGCCCACCCTTGGTCTTGAATGCCGTTTTCCACTCATCTCCTTCCCTCATGCGGATTTGGTGATATCCACTCCTTAGATCAATCTTGGAGAAGATGGAGGAGCCATGAAGTTCATCAAGCATGTCATCAAGCCTAGGTATGGGATACCTATACTTGATAGTAATGTTGTTGATGGCTCTACTATCTACACACATGCGGTATGAGCCATCCTTCTTGGGGACCAATAATGCTGGAACCGAGCAAGGACTCATGCTCTCCCTCACATAACCTCTAGCCAATAACTCATCAACTTGCCTTTGAAGCTCTTTGGTCTCTTGAGGGTTACATCTATAGGCCGCTTTGTTTGGAAGTGGAGCACCGGGAATGAGGTCAATTTGATGCTCAATGCCTCGGATTGGAGGGAGGCCGGGGGGTAAATCTTGTGGGAAAACATCTTTGTATTGTGAGATGAGGGGAATGATCTTGGGATGTAAAGGAGTCACTTCCTCACCATTGTTGCTTTCAAGCATGAGTAAAGCTAGAACTTGCTTACCCTTGCTTAAAGCTCTCTCAACCCGTGTTTCACTCATCATGAGAAGGTCTCTCTTTTTCTCACTTCCCACCCCGGGTTTAGATTTGTGGACTTGGTTTGGAGGTAACGGGTTTAAAACAATCTTTTCCTTGTCAATGATCAATGAGTATGTATTCTTAAAACCATCATGCATGACATGTCTATCAAATTGCCAAGGTCGACCCAAAAGTATATGGCATGCACTCATGGGTACCACATCATAAAGCACATTATCTCTATACTTTTTTCCAATTGAAAAAGAGATGAGTGCTTGTTTTGATACCTTAATGTCACCGCCATCATTGAGCCATTTGAGATAGTAAGGCTTGGGATGTGAGATAGTAGGAATGCCAAGTTTCTCAATAAGTGTGGTAGAGGCCACATTGGTGCAACTTCCCCCATCAATAATCAAGTTGCAAACTTTATCTTGTATGGTGCACCGGGAGTGAAAGATCATGTCTCTTTGAGCCTTGTCATAAGGAGTGTCTTGGGTGTGTAGAACCCTTCTTAAGACAAGTAACTCTCCCTCATCGGCCTCAAGTTGAGTCTCTTCTTGTAAGGAGTCCGATTCTTCCTCAAGAGCTTCCTCTTGCGCCTCCATCAATAGGGCATCTACTTCTTCAACTTCTTGTATGATCATAGCTCTTCGGTTGGGGCAATCATATTGGAAGTGCCCATACCCTTGACATTTAAAACACTTCTTGCCCTCAAGTTTCTTAGGCAATTCCTTAGGTGTAGGGAGTGCCACAGTCTTGCCTTTGTCAACCCGTGAGGTACCTTCGGGTTTAGTAGGAGTGAAGGGCTTAAATGGGGGCTTTGAACTTACTTGCTCCCTTGGAAGGGGTTTAGTAAAAACTCTCTTTTCCTTCTTTCTCTTTTCAACCTTGAGAGCTAGCTTGAAAACATCATCCAAGGTGAAGTAGGGTTGAAGTTCCACCTTTCTTGCAATAAGAGGGTTTAACCCATTGAGAAACCTAGCCACGGTTTGCTCTTGGGGTTCATGGATGCTTCCTCTTAAAAGGAGTTGCTCAAATTCCCTCATGTACTCACCCACACTCATGTTGTTTTGTTTGAGTGAGAAGAGCCGGTTGTAAAGGTCTTGCTTGTAGCTTTCCGGAAGGAACCTCTTGTTCATGAGAGTTTTAAGTTTTCCCCATGAATTGATCTTTCTTTTGCCCTCTCTAGCCCTTTGCTTTTTGATGTTTTCAAACCACAAGGAGGCATACCTTGTGAGTTTAAGGCTAGCAACCTTGAAACTCCTTTCATCATTATAACCCTTGGCTTCAAAGATTCGGTCCAAGGCGTGGACCCATTCAAGGTATTCATCGGGGTTCAAGTTGCCATTGAACTCCGGGGGCTCCACTTTGATGTCCCTAAATTCATCCATAGGAGGCCTTCTTCCTTCCCTTCTTGGATTACTTCCCATGCTTGAGTCACTAGAGAAGTCTTGTTCATCCCCACCATCACTCGGCTCTTGCGGTCTTTGGCCTCTTTGGAGGGCCAAAAATTGGGTGGTAAGTTGCTCAAGTTGCCTACTAATTCGTCTCACGCTTTGTTGTAAGGCTAGAATGGCATTGTCGTGCCTCATTGCATGCGTTTCTTCTAGGTTCATGCCCCTTGGTACTCTTGCCGGTTGAATAGGATTAGTGGGGGTATCTTCTTCATTAGACATGGTGAAAGGGGAAAGGTGTAGAAGAGAGGATAGGGGTAGGAAAGGACACGGGCGTGCTAGGGTGCACGGTGGAAAGTTGACTGAGGAAGGTGGTGACACGGTCGTGCAAGGGAGCACGGGGGGACCGTGCTGAACTTCTAGGGCAGGATCTGGGGTGGCACGGTCGTGCTTCACCGCACGGGGTGACCGTGCCACTATTCTGGCCGGCTGCACGGTTTTGCGAAATTTGCTTTTGTGGGGGGGTTCGTGTTTGGCTGTTTTCGGGGGTTCTTTGAGAGGTAAAGGAGGCAATTTGTAGGGAATGGAGGTGTGGAATAAGGCTTGTGAACTTAAGGAGGTTTTTTTTTTTTTTTTTGGTCAAGAGTTCAAGGTAAAGAGAGGTGATGATTCACCATGATTTTCACAGCAAAGTGAAGGAAAATTTGACAAGGATGAAACCAAAGTAGGGGAATGTGATATAGACTCAAGAACACCAACCTGGATTTGCTCTGATACCAAATGGAGCGTGGGCTAATGGGATGGAAGTGAATTACTTGAGTTTGATTACAATTCTCCCTTTGGAAGAAAGATATGACTTGATTTAAAGGTTATGCCACCAATCAAGCCTAAGGACCCACCAAGAATTTGTTTAAAGGCTATGCCAACCACAAACTCTATAAAGGATTCCACTCAAGAACTCACCACCTTTGAAAAGGATAAAGAGAACTCAAGATTTAAGAGAGAGAAAGCTCAAACTAGCAATGCATGTATTCCAAATCTGAAAAACTTACAAACTAAGGCCTCCCTTATATAAGGGAGCCTTTGACAGCAAAAGAGAAGGCAGCCAAAAGGACTCTCAAAACCCACAAAGCATGGGGAACCAAAAAGCAATAAATTAGAAGCTAAAGAGTGCCCTCTACTTTTGTCACAAATTTTCAGTTTACCAAGGTCAACTTTGAGCAGCCATATCTCCTAGTTTCCTGGGCCAAATCTGATGAAATAGACTTTCCTAGAAAGCCTAGGAAGTTAGCTTTCACGTGGCTCAAGTGGTATGCAGATTGGAGTTGTTATTTGGGAGATATGAGGCAGAGAGTGCAGCTTATACAGGCTGGGCAGAAATTGCAGCATAGGGAAAAGGACTCCTCTTGACCTATGATCACATGCCTTACCTTAGAATTCTCTTTGTGCTCTTTTAGCTGAAATAAGAAGGTTCCCAAAAAGTGGATTTTCAGCACTTTGATCCCATACTAAGCTTGGGTAATCAAGCCCACAAGACCGGGTTAAAACTTGGGCTTAATTTGCTTTGATGAACCAAACTCCTTAGAAGGTCCCTTGTCCTTTCCAAAATAGAAGAGTAATATGTTCCAAAGGTTTAGGATGAGTGTGGAATTGAAGTTCTAAGTTGGTACAAGGACCAAGTCCCCTTTGATGAAGCTTGTGAGCATTGAGGAGGAGTTGTGAGTTCTCTTGGACTTGTGTAGGCAAGACATCTGCTTCAGTTCCAATGACATATCCCAAAGATATTAGGTGTTTTGAGTGAAAGATAAAAGCTTAATTTGAATAATTTGAGTTACACTGACCAATCTTGACTATGAATGAATTGAGTATCAAAGTAAGAATCTCTAACTTTGGTCATGACAA
The DNA here is from genome assembly GCA_029747015.1 of Carnegiea gigantea. Lineage (NCBI taxonomy): Eukaryota > Viridiplantae > Streptophyta > Magnoliopsida > Caryophyllales > Cactaceae > Carnegiea > Carnegiea gigantea. Next base: position 634,800 of record JAKOGI010000118.1, read on the forward strand.
AATTGTTTTTGGTAAAAACGATTTATATGATATATTGGTTTATTCTTTGAGATATATTGCTATTAATATACTTGGAAATAATTCTTTATTTGTATCTAAATGGATTATATCTTATGATGCAATATATTCTTACTCATTATCCAAGATCTTGTAAAGATTTTACTGGATTCAGTTTTGGAAAGTTGTAATAAATCAATCTTGAGTTCATTTGTACACTATTTCAATTGATTATGTGTTGTGTAAAATTACCACAAGTGCACGATACCAATGTAATTAGCAATGGTAAGTATGAGTTGTGTCTATAGGGAACTCGATTTCAACCACCAATCTTAATCTCAATACTCAATCTAGGCAAATACTCAATCATGCTCAGTATGTTCCATGACGCATTTCCTTAATTTTTGTTGATGTGGTGAGAATAAAATTAATTCCTTTTGCTTTAAAAGATGCTGCTAAAAGACGATGTATGGCTTGGCTACTAATTTTGTTTCTTCTTGGGATGACTTTGTTAACTTGTTCTTAAGAAAATATTTCCCTAATGCCAAGACTGTAAAGCTAAGGAATGAAATCAATTAGTTTGTTCAGCTAGAAAGGAAATCATTTTCGAAATACTTAGACATGTTTAAGAATCTGTTGGCCTAATATCCCATCATAGTTTAAACCAAGCACATTTGTACCGAATTATCTATGAAGGACTTGACCAACACACCCGAACCATGTTAGAGTCCATATGTTACGGTGGCTTTCTTTGTAAGAGCATCACTGCTACTTGGTAATTTCTAGAGGGCTTAGTTAAGAAGACTATGCAGTGAAAAACCGCTAGAGATGACAGTCTAAGTTGTAGGTTTGCTAGGGGCAGAATGCATTCTATTTCTGAAGTGAGTCAACTAAACTATAAAATTTTAGTCTTAAAAAACATGTTAAAAGGGTTATCTATTCAAACTCCCCCGACTCGTCAAACTTCTCAGACTTCTATCGTGTCTTGTTTTCCCTGCCCGGCCTATCGTGTCATGTATTAAGTGCTTGTCTGTATTTTGCTCACCAGTTATCTGCTAGGTAGAAACAAGTGAGTATGACCTACCAAAGACCAAGAATGACCTGTTTTGCCCTTACTATAATCTAAGTGGAGGAATCACCCTAACTTTTCTTGGAGTAGTGGACTAAATCCTGCGACTCCTAACTCTCAGCCTGGAGTGTTTCCTGGAAACAACTCCCAGCCCATCTCCCATCCTTCTAACTCTTTTCAGAGACTGGCTTTCCAAAGTGTGCCTAATGTAATTAGACCTTTGCCTAATGTTGCTCAGGTTCAACTTCCTTTTGATAACACTGATATTGATAAGATTGAGAGGAGAATTAATAGTAATGTAGAGAGGATTATTAATGGTAATATGGAAAAGATGATGAGAATGATAACTGAGCAATCTTATTAATTAGCATCATCTACAAGGAGCCATGTACTTTTCCTAGTCAACCAGAGGTGAATCCTAAGGGTCATGGCTCATCTTCTTTTTTAACCGGCCCTAGTGAGACTTGTGAGGAAAGTAAATGCAATTATATATCTTAGATCAGGTCGAGAGATTGATAATCAAGTAAAAAATTCTAAAGAACCCTGCAAATACCCTCACAATGTCTTTCAAAATTCTTCTCCCTCTTCTTTTGTAGAAACCAGTTCATCTAGTCAACTAGGGGATACTGTCGATGGTGTCTCTAGTGAATCTTCCAATCCTTTTTCTTCTTACTCACCTTCTGATAAAGAGGAGCCTAAGGAGAAAGATTCTGCTAAAATAGTGGATCTTTCATCTTCTAAGGACACTTCTCCTTCGCCTTCTTCTATTGAGGGAGTTCATAAGCCTTTACCTCATTTACCTCATATGCTAAAACTAAAAGACCAAGTCGATATTGATAAGATAAGAGAGACCTTCTCTCAAGTCAAAATCAACATCTCTTTGCTTGATGTTATTCAGCAGATGCATCCATATGCTAGGTTTTTAAAGGATCTGTGTACTACCAAGAGAGCCACTGGTATTCCTAAAAAGGTTTTTCTTAGTCTCTGGTGTTACTTCTAACATTTTTCACTAGATCCCAGTGAAGTACAAGGACCCCAATTGTCCTACTATTTCCATCGTCATAAGGGATCGGCTCATCATAGAGCTTTGCTTAACTTGGGGGGCCAATATCAATTTGTTAACCTTCACTGTGTACGAGAGGATGTGCTGATTATGGTGGGTGAATTTATTTACTCAAGGGACTTTCGTATGCTTGAGATTTAGAAGGTAGTTAATATACTATTCAGGTCCATGTTCTAGAGCGTCATTTCTTAGCCACTACTAGTGCCCTGATTAGCTACAGAAATGGCATGATGAGACTATTTTTTGGCAATATGACCTTGAAATTGAATATCATCAATTTGCAAAGACATCCCTCTGAATTTGATAATATGGAGACTTCTACTCTTAACTGGGCAGAGGATTCTATGTTTGATGATGAGTTTCATGACATGTTTACTGCTGACTATGAGTCTTTACTCATTGATGATGAACCTGAATATGATGTGTTTGAGTTTGATGACTTTTGCTCTACTGCTAATTTTCTGATAGCCTCTACTTCTGAGTTTGATTCCCCTCCTGCTTCTCTTAAGTTCAAAACTCTTACTAATTCTCTTAAGTATTCATTTTTGGGACTTGATGAATCTTTGTCTCATTATTTCCGATTACCTTACTTAGAGAACAAGGAAGCTGTAAGTTGGACCTTAGGGGATAACAAGGTAGTAGTTCCTCGATTACGCAATGTATGTTCCATTTGGAGAATAATGCTAAGCCATACGTTACCATCAACAGCGTTTGAACTCAACCTTATAGGAAGCACTTAGGAAGAAGGTGCTCAAGTGGTTAGACTATAGGATTCTTTACCTCATTTTTATAGTGAATGGATTAGTCCTATTCAAGTTGTTCTTAAGAAGACCAGTATTGCCATGATCATCAATGATAAGAATGAGTTAGTTCCCACTTGGTTCTAATTTGAGTAACGTGTTTGCATTGATTGTAGGTAATTGAATGCTACCATTGGAAAAGATCATTTTTTCCTTCCCTTTGTTGATAAGATGTTCAAGAGGTTGGTTGGACATTCTTTCTATTACTTTCTGGATCTTTATTGCTCATGAGGATCAAGAGAAGACTATTTTTCACTTGTCCTTTTGGTGCATATACTTTCAGGAGAATGCCTTTTGGATTTTGGAATGCTGCTGCTACCTTTCAGAGGTGTGTGATTTCTATTTTCTCATATTTAGTTGAATAATGCATGAAAATTTTCATGGATGACTTCTATGGCTTTAGGTCTTCCTTTGATGATTGTTTGTCTAATCTAATAAAAGTGTTGTAAAAGTCTAAGGATAAAATTTGGACTTTGAAATGGGAGAAATGTCACTTTATGGTTAAAAAGAAGATAGTCTTGGGTCATGTTATTTGCAGACATGGAATTGAAGTAAATAAGGCTAAGACTGATTTGATTCTTAATTTTTCACCTCCCACTTGCGTGAAAGATGTGAGATCTTTGTATGCACTAAAAATTAATTAAATTAATTATCTGGGAAAATCCTTTAAATTAATTTAATCAGACCTAAAAGACTCACAAGTTAGATCCAAAGACTCGTAAGGCAAGCCCAAGATGAAGCTTAAATGACTTCCAAGTCTAGGCTCAGTCAAAATCCAAGTCAAAGCCCAAATCGACAGCCCAAGATGGCTACCAAGTCAAGTCACGACTTTTAGCCCGAACGACGTCCAAATCAAGATGCAGTCAAAACCAGGTCAAAGTCAAAGTCAAAGGTCAAAGCCTAAGTTGACTATCAAGTTAAAGGTCAAGGCCTAAATCGACTACCAAGTCAAACCTCAAATGGCTCTCAAGTCAGCATTCGGTCAAAGCTCAAGGCGACTTCCACGTCAATGCCCAGCCTAAACTTGAGAGACTCCCAAGTCAAAGTCTAAATAAATAAAAGTCAAAGTAATCCAGGGTGAGGTCTAATTGACAAGCCCCGGCCCAAAACCCAAGTCAAGGCCCATCTTGACTTTCAAGGGGGAGGAGGAGGCTTTTCTATAAATAGGCCCCTACACCCTTGATTCAAATGTTGGAAAATTTATCCTAAAAAGGAGATAGAATCAGAGACTATCATATTCATAGAGATTGTACCCATTCATTCAAATGAATATATAAAAATTCAATCTTTGTAATTTGTGATTACAAATTTGGCACGCCCGGTGGGACGTCTCTACCTCTCAGATCAAGACTTTCAAGTCATAAGAACATCATCTTCAACGAAGACATGGCCACAAAGAGCATTGTTGCGCAAGCTTCGAAGGAAAAAAACACGAGATCTCTATCGCTTAGATCCTGTGAAGCAAGCGCCACTTCTAGCAAGCACGCGCACATAACGAAGGTTAGGAGTATGGCAAAAGCTGTTGCGCCGGCCGTTGCTAGGTAAACTGCGCCGCCCCCGTCCAAACTCCAAGACTCGAGGATGTAGCAAAATGCGCCTTCTAAGATGGATGGAATTCAAAACCTTCAGATTCAATCTTCAGTCTGCGAGGTTGAATACTACTACAGAGTAACTCTTCTTCGCCGTCACCAAAGGGGGCGTGCATGTCAGAAACTGAAGTTGAGTCCTCCAAAAATGTTGTCATACTAGCCATGATGACAGGCACAACCACTCTGGAAGAGGAGATGACTAACATGAAGGCCATCCTAGAAAACTCACCAGGAAGAACAAAGAAATGGAAGCGCGCATTAATCTTCAAGAAGAAAATATTGCTAAGCTGGCCAGGAAGTTAGAAAAATGTCCGGCTCAATCTTCTACAAAGGATTCAGAAAGTGAGGACTCAGAAAAAGTGTCCATTCACACTGATGCCTATGGCAGCGAGAAACAGTCAAAGAAAGGCACTACCCCTAAATATGTCAAGTCGTCTGGATCAATGACCATTGAGCAAATTCAAGTCTTGATAGCAAATGCTGTTAAGGACCAGCTAGGCGAAGGTTCACGCAGAACTCACCTATACACCAAGTCTTACACTAAAATGGTTGATGCTCTTTGCATGCCTAACGGTTAGCAACCCCCCTAGTTCTAACAATTCGATGGGAAAGGCAATCCGAAACAGCATGTCGCACACTTCATTGAAACATAAAACAATACTGAGACTGAGGGCGATCTTATAGTGAAACAGTTCGTCAGGATGTTGAAAGGTATTGCCTTCGACTGGTATACTGACTTAGAGCCTGAGTCCATTGATAGCTGGGAGCAAATGCAGCAAGATTTCCTCAACTGGTTCTACAGCACTCAGCGTGTTGTCAGCATGCTGAGTTGACAAACACAAAACAATGGAAGTAAGAGCCAGTTCTTGACTACATCAACCGCTGGCGCACACTTAACCTCAAGTGTAAGGATCGGCTGTTTGAAACTTCCGCCATTGAAATGTGCACCCAAGGCATGCCCTGGGACTTCCTGTACGTCCTACAAATAGGCAAACCTAGGACTTTCCAAGAATTGGTGGCCAATGCGCATGACATAGAGGTAAAGATAGCTAGCCGCCGCGGCAACTCCTTCTATTCTACTAAATCAAGGAAGGACAAAGTTAAATTCGAGAAGAATGTTAACTTTTCTAAGAGCACGACCAAAGAAGCGATGTCCACCTCTACAAGTCAACTAATTCGTATTAAGGGAAGCCAAAACTAAGGGGCAAGAAGTGCTCGTCGTTTAAGGTTACGACAAAGAAGCGTCCCACACTAAAAGGGCTTTAGGAAAAGAAGTATCCATTTCCTGACTCAGATTTATCAGGCATGCCAGATGACTTACTCGAGAAGCATGTCATCGAATTGCGCGAGCCAAAGCATCCAGAGGAAGCTAGGAGGACCGCGGACCCCAAATACTGTCGGTACCATAAAATCGTTAGTCACCCTCTTGAAAAGCTCGTTACACTCAAGGAGTGCATCATGCGACTGGCTAAGGAAGGAAGAATCATTCTAGATTTGAATGAAACGGCAGAAGTTAGCCACGTCACAGCGCAAGAGGCTGATGAGTTAGATTCTGAAATAGATCTCACTGAAGCACCAGAGGCCTCAGAAGAATACTTCACAAGGAGCTTATTTAATAGTGCAGCTGTTCACACAACCTCATGTTCCGAATCTGACAATGATGAAACAAATGAAGAGCTAAGTATCCCTCCTGAAGAAAGTGGCGATGGTAGCATCAAGCCACAACAACTACAAAAAAAAGAAGAATGAGATGATAATTTCAGTCCCATCAGCCAAGCAAACAAATGTTGTCACAAATCCAGCAGTGCCAGTCCTTAGGTACATTCCTAAGTCCCGTCGCAAGGATGGAGAATCTCAATTTGCTGAATGTACAAATCTTAAAGGCTCAACTGAGGTTGAACGTAAGTTCAATGAAGCTAGTTGGCACATTCCCAAAGAAAAGGGTGTGCTTCCAGTTCATAAGGCGAGCCCAAGCAAATTTATCAAGGCTCCTCTCCCTGGTTTCATCACCTTTTCTAAGGGATCGCTGCAAGACGAAAGGGACTTGCCAAAAGTGCGCACCATTGACGGGTTTGATCCCAATACATACAAGATAATGAAGAAGTCTGGCTATGACTTCAGCTAACCAACAACTTTGGGGCATGTAATCGAGGTTAAGCCACACAGACTTAACAGCACACAAAGAGTCTTATAGAGTCAAGGGGGTAGCATTACAATGCCTAAAGTTGGCCTTGGCTACATATAGCCCCAGTCTGTGAGGATTTCAGGATGACGTACGGATTAGCAAGGCCTCACGTAATATATCACAACCGAGGAGGTTGATAATGATTAGGGTGTCAATGCTAAGACTAACCCAAAATCGTCGATGTTCAACAGGTTGCAGCCGTCAACGTCGCGCTAATGCCTTTCCGGCCCTTTTGTGTTTAGCAGGTTGGGAAAGGGCAAAACCCGAATCCTTCCGTCTTCCATAGGTTGAAAAAAGTTGAGTAGCCTAAACCCTCGGTCTTCACCAGAATCAAGATAGGCGAGACGTCATCAAACTCACTACCTTCGCAAAAGAAGGATTCAGTGTTCAACCGCCTTGGCGAACTAAATAAAATCCAAAGTTCAGTTCCTTCACGCATGAAGCGTGTTTCCACTTTGGATGAAAAGGTGGATAACTCGTTGAAAATAAAGACACGTGTTGTAATTCTCACTGGCCATGGGACTAGGGTCAGTTCAAAAGAAAGAATTAAGGAGCAAGCTTCTTCCAGCTGCGATGCAAGCCAAGATGTTGGCGACTTCCCTTGAGAAAATGTTGGATTCACACCCGAACAAGAGATTGAACTGTTCACACATTCAAAAAGGATTAGCTCTTGAATAAGAGCTTAAACTATTCACCCAAAAAAAAAAATCAAGGTTCACATCAAAAAACAAGTCCACTCCTGAGCAAGAGACTAAACTGTTCACGCATTCCAAAAAAAGTCTCCTGAGTAAGAGACTAAACTGTTCACACATTCAAAAAGAAGTCTCCTGACCAAGAGACTAAACTGTTCACACATTCAAAAAAGAAGACTCCTGAGCAAGAGATTAAACAGACACATTCAAAAAAGAAGACTCTTGAACAAGAGACTAAACTTTTCACACACACCAAGAAAATGCTGACTCCTGAACAAGAGCCTAAATTGTTCACTCAAACCAAAACTACTGTACTATTCCTGACCTGCAAGAGTATAAACTGTGAATGGCAAAAAAAAGAAACAAATTCAAATGAAATCTTTGTACTACTCCTGACTCGCAAGAGTATAAACTGTGAACGGCAAAATAAATGAAACAAAGAATGCTTTGTTGAACTACGTGATGACTTGATCTTATAGGAAATTGCAAGTGCCCATACGTACATAGGCAGTTTGGTCAACACATCACTAAGTGCAGTCAAACACATCACATAAAAAAGGGGAGCATGAAAGAGAAGAGATCAAAGACATCATCTTTATGCCGGCAAGCTGCTCTTCATGACTTGTACCACTGTGGGCATGTACGATCCCATTTTTGGCCTCAAAAGGCCTAACAGTGAAACCACGTACGCAAGTGGTTCTTCAAGTCTTCATACCACTTTCATGCGTGTTGGTATCCGTGTTAGGCACCAAAGGCCTAGCAGCGAACCATTTCACAAATGGTTCTTCAAGTCTTCATACCACTTTTATGCATATTGGTATCCGTTCTAGGCACCAAAGGCCTAGCGGTGAACCATTTTGCAAGTAGTTCTTCAAATCTTCGTACCACTTTTATGTGTATAGATTTCCATTCTAGGCACCAAAGGCTTAGAGGTGAACCGTTTCACAAGTGCTTCTTTAAGTCTTCATACCACTTTCATCCATTCTAGGCACCAAAGGCCTGGCGGCGAGCCATTTCGTAAGTGGTTCTTTAAGTCTTCATACCACTGTCATGTGTATTCGTATCCATTCTAGGCACCAAAGGCCTAGCGGAGAACCGTTCCGCAAGTAGTTCTTCAAGTCTTCATACCACTTTTATGCATATAGGTATCCGTTCTAGGCACTGGAGACCTAGCTGAGAACTGTTTTGTAAGTGGTTCTTTAAGTTTTCATACCACTTTTATGCATATAAGTACTCGTTCTAAGCACCAAAGGCCTAGCGGCGAACCATTTCACAAGTGGTTCTTTAAATGACTTTTCAATCTGCACGAGCAACAATACAAATACAAAAAAAGGGGGGTTCTTGGCATACAAAAAAATATAGCCACAAGGGACAAAGAATGCCACTGTCCAACAAATAAGCATGACATTGCGACAATAAATGAATGCGACGTTATAGCTGTGCAAACACGCGTGAGAAGACTCTTCAGGCTAATAAAGTGGCTTCCTTTGGATGTATTTTAGCCAAAGTTACCAACTTTATTATTCATGGTCATAAAAAAATGGCAATTCATTTAAAACCAAGACACAACATTACAAACTTCAATAAAGGCCAAGTCATAAGCAACCCAGAGCTCATGAGCGAAATAAAATTGCCCTCATTTTTTTACACATAGCTTGTCCTCGCACACAAAAGAAAAAAAATGTTTTACACCAAAAGGTTGATACTTTTATTTATTCAAGCTATTCAATCCGCAAAAAGAAAAAGAAAAGAAAAGAAGAGCTTGACTTTCACATTCAAAGAAAATGAATCAAGGTTAACAACATCAATAATTTGACAAAGCATATGGGAAGCCAAGATAAGAAACCATTAGACAGCAACAAAAGCACCAATGTGTAAGCAAATGAGTTACGCAACACCTTGGTGAAGTTTCGCATCAATTGCTTCATTTCACGCAGAGAAGTCAAACAAAAAGAAACAGGGCCAAGCTTTAGTCTTCTTCACTCTCTCTCTTCCTCACACGCTTGCCCAGATTATGGCTCACACAAGTGTTCAAGATTTATGACCAGGTTTTTGTACCAAAAGCTTGACTCTTCCACATGGCAATCAAACCAAAAAAAAGAGGGGGCTAACAATAATCTCAATCCCTTTTCTGTCTCCTCAACCCAGTTTCCAAAACTAAAATGAACTCTGGGTGTGCTCATATTCATATATTCTTTCAGAGTAGTGTCACAAATCGAGCTGGTGATATGGGCTTGCACAAGAGCTGAACATGAGGGGTGGGCAGAGACTCGATGATCACCTTCGATGACCACGATGGAACCTTTGAATGAGCAAAAGAAATGGCGTAAAAGGTGGCACCTTTGAACAAAAGAAATCGTGTAAATAAATAAGCAAAAGAAGAAAGCTTGGGAAGGAGGCACCTTTGATGACCACGATGATCAGAAACGGTGTAAAGATTGAGATTTGAAGACCACTAGCAGCAGTGGCAACGTGAACAGTAGCACGAAGGCTGCGACGACCGTGAACAGTGGCGGTGTGTAGCAGCAGCGTTACGGTTCTGGGTGCCGAGGAAAGGGATGAAGAAGGGTGTTTTGTGGCTGAAACAAAGAAGAAGATAAAGAGGGGTTGAGCAGCATTCACATGCCTTGCATGTGCTAACTAAATGGAATAAAGCCAGGCTGGATTGAGGCACAAACAGAATGAAGACAACCCAGCCCACAAGAAAAGGGAAAAAAAATAAGAAAGAAAGAGGACCTAGCAAGCCCAGCCCGCCAGGAATGAAGAAAAGAAAGTCGGGGTCACGTGCAGCTCGCTTGCCCTTTAAGTGATATGAAGGCAGGGCCGTGGGCTGGGTCATAAGAGGAATGAAGGCTAGGCCCAGCCCACGTGTGAAAACCAAAAGAAAAGAAAAAAAAAAGGAAAGATGAAGAAGGCCCGGTCTATACGAAAAGAAGGGGCAAATGAACTCTAGGCCAGGCCTGCGTACAGAAAAGAAAAGGTTCTAGCAAGGCACGTGCTTTTCATGTGACCATTTAAGTGGAAGCAGACCAGGTCTAGGCCGAGCCTACAAGAAATGAAAAGAAGAGCTGGGCTTAGCCCACGCAATTAAAAAAAACAAAAGAATAAAGAAGAACCAGGCCAAGCCCGAAAAGAAAGAGAAAGAAACGGGGCTTGGTCCACACGTGCTCAAGGCATGTTCAAGGATTACAACGTTTGCTCAAGGCATGTTTGTAACACCCGCATTCCCTATTTTACGTTAAGTTGGTCGTATTGTCTTTTTCGTCATACAATCGTATTTTAGTAATTATATGATTTAAATTATTACTGATATACTTAGATGAACGATAATTTTATTAAAAAGAATATTTTGTCGCTATTTATATTATTAGTATTATCGTTAATTATTTAGAAAATTTTTGAGTTGATGCGAACTCATACCTTCAAAGTCGCTATTCGATTTATTCAGCTGTTTCCCAAATTTAGTTAGGACGCCAGTTTTAGAACATCTCAACCGAAACCTAGACTGAGCAATAACGCATTTGGGATAAGGAACCTAGCTGTTGTACCTATTGAATAAAAAAGGGGGGAAAAGGAAAAGAGTAAAAAGGGGGAAGAGCTCTCGGGCCTCAAACCCGACCCCCTATCCTCTCCTTCTTCTTCTTCCTCTCGCTCGCGACACCAGGCAAGCGATCACCTATCGCCTCCCCCCTCCACCACACGCTCGTCGCCACCAGAGAGCAGGGAGGGACCACGGTGGTCCCTGGGCGCAGCCGACACCACCGCCAGCCTCCACCACTCTCCTTCCCCCACTTTTCGCCACGAACCAAAGCAGACCAACCATGTTTGTGGTTGGCTCTGGACGGCACCTACCTGCCGGAATCCGGCCAAACACCCCAAAATCAACCTCCTCTACAAATTGACGGGTCGAATTCGACCCAAACCACACACAAAAACCTTAAATTCGGGAGCTACGGTTTCGATCGTGGCAACTGAGCATGCATTTGGGGCTAATTGGATCAAGGATTGAGGTTTTCTAGTACCCGAAGTTGAGCCCAAAGCCCTTAGAACGGGCCCTTTAGCTTGGATTCGAGGTGGGTGTTTCTTGCTTCCTAAATATTAGTAATTTTGAAAAGGTTTTAGCCATTGAGTGATGATGCATGTTAGTCCAAGGTTAGCAGACTAATTGGGATTGTGATGATTGATTAAGTATGCTCTGTTTCAGTTGAATTCAGTTTAAATTGATGCATGTTAGTTTGGAATTAGTCAGACGAATTGGACTGATTTTTATGCCTAAGATTGCTCTAAATCGATATATGCTAAGTTTAATTAATTCATACCTGAAAGTAACTTCAAAACAACCTAATGATGCTTTAAATCGATATATGTTAATTTAGTTAATTAATGCTTGAAAGTAGCTTCGAATCGATATATGTCAGTTTGGTTAATCCATGCTTATAAGTGACTTCAAAATAACCTAAGGATGCTTCAAATTGATGTTTGTTTATTTAGTTAATTCATGCTTGAGAAGTAGCTCCGAAATAATCTATGAATGTTTTGAAACGGTGCATGTTAGGTCGGAGATTCATGTTTGCGAATGGCCTTTGAAATAACCTAGGAATGCCTTAAAACGTTGAGTGCCAATCCGATTAATTCATGTTGAAAAGACCTCAAAATAATCCAATGACCCCTAACTAAATTAAATAGACTCGAAAGGCCCTAAATGCGCCCCAATTCGCTATTGAAAATGCCTCAGAATGAGCGTGTTTACTCCTTAATCGTGATCAATGTATGCAAGTTAATTTCATGCCTTGTTGTTCATTTTGGGCCGTTGTGAGCCGTATTTATGTTAATAAATTATACACGTTATATAAGCCATATTGAGTCGCTAAATGGGTGCTGCTTGCTCGGTAAGTACATATGCCTTACTACACATTTCTTTATGACTTTCATGATAATATGCTGTGGTTATAGAATTAAAAATCGAGACGGTAGTTGGATGGCTTGAGGACGAACTAATGAAAGCTTTTGAGGTTCTTGTAGTCGGTGTTGTATGAGGAGGGAGCCTGGGTTGTAATTGACCGCAATTATGTAGATTACGAGGCCATGTGTGGCCTATTCTGCTGAGTTAATTATGAAATGTTTGAATGTGTTACGTGCAAACCCCCCTTACCTTATGTCATTAAGTCACATCTTGCGGGTGAAGGTGAGTTTGAAAAAGAAGGTTTGCATGGTTGTAACTAATAATAGCCATAACTATTAGTGATCGATGACCTATTTTAACTATACAAATACAGTTTTGAGAGTGAACCTGCTAGAACGGGGGAATCCATAAAGAGTCTAAATAAAAAGAGAGTGCGTTGTATGAAAAAGGATTTCGCTTTGAGAGGCAGCAAACTTATTAGCCGTTATGACCATACGCTTTAAATTGGCTAAGATAATGTGCTTTGGACAATATAATATGAATGATACTAGCCTAGGGAATAAGTCTTGGTACTAGGAAACCTAGAAGACCCTGATAAGGGTAATGGTCCAATATGTTTATATAGCCATCCCGGGAGTAAGAACTTAAGCATGAGCGTTATGTCTCACTATGGGGTTGAGAATAGATCTCACCCAACCAGCACCCTGTAATGATCTTACACCAAAAGTATTTTCCTAACAAGCAAAGAAAAGCAGTCGGTATTTTACCATTTTAAGTATTTCAGAAAGAAGGAAAGTTTTTAAGGGCCATTAAGAGGCCAGATTGAATGAAATGTGAAAAGCTTATAAGGGTCATTATAGGACCAATACAAAAGAGATTCTTTTAAAGAATATGAGCCTTAAAGAAGCCAAGAAAAGAGTTTTTATGAGCCTAAAAAGGCTAAGTAAAGTGTTTTCAGAAAAAGAAAGAAGGATTCTTGTGCATGTCTTGTAATTAAGATTCTAAGTACAGCATGGCCATATCCTTGTAATGCATTGAGCAAACGTGCATGTTTTGTGAAAGAAAGCTCCTTGCACAATCCCTACTCCATGTGTTTAAGCATCTCATGTAAGCAAATTGAATAGACAAGGCATAAATCATGTGTTATATCACATAGCCTATAGTTGGGAATTAACGAAATTCTCTACCATTCAGAAATAAGAAAAGAAGATCTCTGTGCATATCCTGTGCTTATCCTATGAATGAATGTTTTGATGAAAATTCAAGTAAGATATAGTTATGTCCCTAATGAAACAAACATTTAAGCTTTGAATGTGCATAACCCATGAAAGAAGGTTCTGTGCTTAGCCCTTGTTGCTTGCTTATATGTTTGAGTGCCTGGCTGTAAAAGAGATTTGGTTATTTAGGGACCTAAGAATGAGTTTGAGCGGCTAGAATAAAGTTTAGGGGTAACAACCCGTCCTTGGGGACTATGATTGCCTAGTATGATAGTAATACATAAGCACGTGATATATGGCTATTAATGGTATTATTGCCTGCAACGATTTTAGTTTTAAGGAGTCGGGAAATACTCACTGAGCGTGTGGTTGCTCATCCCATTACTCTTTCCTCCTTTTTCTCAGGTTTTCATTATGGCAAGAAGAAGTCAAATTACAAGTGCCAAAGTCGGAGTCTACCCTTGCTTGATAAAGTGTCACGTGTGCACGTACAAAGGTGGATTTACATGCTAAATGACGTAACATGATGTATTTCTAGTTTGTAATTTTATGTAAACAAGTACTGTAGTTCATGTAATGCATATTATTTATAAGTCACTCTGTATGGCCATGTGAGCCAACCATCTTACCAGTCAGTTGTCTTTTTAGTTAAAGTTGTCCATATTTTGGGATGTAAACCCCAGTACTCTAATTGCATGAACCATTGAGTTATATGTTTCATTTCTCCTTTATTAATGAACTATATTGATTGATACACTCCGAGCGAGTTGCTCGTTGAGTTATAAACCCCAGCATATTGCCGTTGAGCTTACTTTAGAGCTCTTTAAGCTTCCATTGATTGTAGGGGTTTATTGTAAGGCTTTTAGTTTGGGAAATAGTCAGTTTTTAGGAGAAACTCTGTCCGTTTCGCCCTAGGAATTAAATAAGAAGTAAGAAAACGTAACGCTTCTACCCCCAGGGGTTGGGGGTGTTACAATGTTCAAGGCCCCAAAAAAAGTTTATCATTTGCTCAAATTTTCCCCAAAAAAGAGAACAAATCAAAACATGTTCAAGGCATTTGTCGTGAACAAATGATAGATTATAAAAGAAAAGGAAAAAATTCGAAACTCCGGTCACATTCCGACAACAAGTGTTGTACGTGACCTTGTCTCAAGGGAGTAATTTGTAGGCACTAAATATTTATTCTTGCCGCACCAAAATTTAATTAAATTAATTATCTGGGCCAACCCTTTTAATTAATTTAATTAGGCCCATAAGACTTACAAGTTAGGTCCAAAGACTAATATGCCAAGCTTAAGATGAAGCTCAATCGACCTCCATATCCATGCTCAATCAAAATTCAAGTCAAAGCCCAAATCGAGGCCTAAGATGGCTACTAAGTCAAGTCATGACCTCTAGCCTAAATAACGTTCAAGTTAAGACGCGGTCAAAACCAGGTCAAGGTTAAAGTCAAAGGTTAAAGCTTAAGTTGACTACCAGGTCAAAGGTCAATGCTGAAATTGACTCCCAAGTCAAACCTTAAATGGCTCTCAAGTCAGCATCCGGTTAAAGTTCAAGGCGACTTCCACGTCGATGCTCGGCTTAAACCCGAGAGACTCCCAAGGCAAAGTCAAATTCAAAGCAAATGAAAGTCAAAGCAATCCAGGGTGAGGTCTAATTGAAAGGCCCAGACCCAAGACCCAAGTCAAAGCCGATCTTGACTTCCAAGAGGGAGGAGAAGACTTTCCTATAAATAGGCCCCTACCTCCCCTGATTCAAAGGTTGAAAAATCCATTCTAAAAAGAAGATAGAATAAGAGGATTATTGGATTCATAGAGATTGTACCCATTTATTCAAATGAATATATAAAAATTCAATCTTTGTAATTTGTGATTGCTGTCTTTTCTTTGGACATGTTGACTTCTATCATCATTTCATTAATGACTTTAGTAAGATAGCTAAGTCTTTGACCAACCTTTCAGCTAAGAATGTGCCATTTCACTTTTCTGAGGAGTGTCATGTAACATTTACTAAGTTAAAGGTAGCCTTGACCTTCGCTCCTATTCTTCATCCTTTAATATAGGAAGAGCCTTTTGAGTTAATATGTGAAGCATGTAATTATGTAGTTGGGGCTGTTTTAGGGTAAAGTGTTGATAAGAATTCTCATGTCATTTATTATGCTAATCACACTTTGAATGATGCCTAACTGAATCACACTGTTACTAAAAGGAATTTTTAGCTGTGATTTTTGGTTTAAAAAAGTTTAGACCTTACCTGATTGGAATCATGTGATTATTTATACAGATCACTCTGCTCTTAAGCACCTCGTTTCTAACAAGGATGCTAAGCTTAGACTTGTGATGTGGATTTTGCTTTTGCAAGAATTTGATTGTGAGATTAAGGATAAGAAAGGTTCTGAGAACCTAGTTACTGGCCATTTGTGTAGGATTATCTGTGGTAGAGAGCATGAGTCCAATATTTTTGAATGCTTCCGATGAGCAATTATTGGCCATCCACCCTAACCCTTTGTATGCTAACATTGTGAACTACCCAATGTATGGTAGGATTCTTGAGGATTGGATTAAGAATGATGGAGATCGATTATTCCACCTTGTGAAATTCTTTGTTTGGGATAACTCTTACTTTTTTAAGTATTGTTCCAACCAGGTCTTTAGAATGTGTGTTCCCAACCATGAGGTTAGGAGGGTCTTTTCATTCTGTCATGACCAAGCACATAGGGGCATTTCAGTGGGAGAAAGATAGCAGCCAAAGTTCTTCAATGTGGTTTCTATTGGCTACCTTATTTAGGGATGCTTTTGAATATTGTAAGAGTTTCCCTAAATGCCAACAGTTGGGTAGGATTAGCAGGAGAGATATGATGACATTTAATCCCATCATTATGGTTGAGATTTTGATGTTTGGGGTATAAATTTCATAGGACTATTTTCATCTTCTTTTGGAAATAAGTATATTTTGTTAGCTGTGGATTATGTTTCTGTTGCACCTATATTTGATCTCATTTTGTCCCTTATTTGACCCACTTTTCTCATGGTTTTCATGTCGAATCTTAAGGAGAAAGGGTCAAATTTGCCTCTTTCAGTTCAAAATGTACTTATTTGGTTGGTTTTCTTGTTTTCTAGGAGTTATGCCAAAGAGATGAGAAACTAGCCAACTTTAATAAGGAATGAGGCATTTGAGATGCATTTCGACGTGGAATAAAGGTCCGACAAGCCCCGGGAGCAAAAGAAAGCTGAAAAGAACAGTGCACGGCCATCCTGCAGGAGAGCACGGCCATACACCGGTGGCCAAAGCCACGCACGGACGGCACGCCCAGGCGTACGGCCGTGCATCTGACCGTGCGTGGTGGCACATGGCCGGCCGTACGTCTGGGCACGGGCGTGCTTCGGGCCAGCTTCCACGATAAAAGCCGATTTTCGGCCAATTTTGCAAGGGAGTCGCACTGGGGTCGCCCTAGGCTTCTCTCTGGCGATTTTTAGGGCAGTTTAGGTTAGGTTTTAGCAAATAAAACCTCAATAGGAGGATTAGTTTAGGATTGAAGATTACAATCTTGGATTCAACCTGTGGATTTCAAGTTCCTTCTATCAATTCAAGACTAAGTTTTCTTTCCTTTTCTCTCTTTATTTTATATGTTGTTCTTGTTTATGTTTTGTTAGTTTAATTCTTGTATTTGTTTTGTTTAGTTTATATGTTTAGTTTTCATTGTTGATTCATGTTATTTAGTTGTTTAGATTCGTTTTATTTCATTCTCTTTGTTCTCTTGTTCAAGTTTATGTTCTTCTCTTTGTTCTCTTGTTCAAGTTTATGTTCTTGTTTGTTAGTTTAGGTTTTCATGTGTTTGTGATGTTTAGTTGGTAGTTTGTATTAGCTTAGATTGTGATTAGCCTCTTGATGGCTAATTAATCTTGTATTAGGCGTAACCATACCCAATCTAGGCCTAGAACTTAGAGTTTTCTCTCACGCCCGCCAAGTATTCGATGAAATGCTTGAGAGAGCTTTCATCCATATTTTTGGGCGATTAACTTATGCTGAGAGGTGAGGTCGATTAGCTAGTGTGGGAGAGGGGATAGCCGAGTTCGGGACATGAAAATAGTATTCAAATCGAGCTAGGCCCGAGGGTTGCTAATTTGTTGGTCTAATTGGGCTAACCACAAGAAAATAGGTGGTTAGGCTAATTAGACTAGCTCATGACCCTTGAGAGAGGGCTTAGGTGGTCTTTAATGGTGCAATCAACCATCTCTAGTTCGCAATATAGTTTGGATAGGTTAGGACTCGCCTCGATTAGTTGGTTCGTCCATTGATCAAATCACAACTCCAAGTCGCTTCTTCTATGTTTGTTAGCGTAGTTTAGTTTACCCTCTACCCCCTTCGATCTTGCCTAGCTCGAGACGCTTTTGCTAGCTCTGGTAGTTGGAAACACAACTTCCTGCGAACGACACCCCAAGTACTCAATGATACACCTTGCACTTAGGGTTTATAAATATTAAAACATTGTCTGTTTTTCCCTTAATAGTTTCTAAGTGGGTGGAGGACATCTCTACTAAGACCAATGATGCTAATATGGTTGTAAAGTTCTTTAGAGAGAACATTTTTACTAGATTGTCCCCGAGCTATCATAGGGATCAGGTTACCCACTTTACTAATAAGCCTTTTAATGCTTTATTGATGAGGAACTCAATAATCCATAGACTTAGCATCCCCTATCATCCCCAGGCCAATGGCTAGGTTAAAGTGTGCAATAGGTAGATTAAACAGATTCTTGAAAAAACTGTGATCAAGAATATAAAAGATTAGACTAACAAGCTTGTCAATTCTTTATAGGCAAGTAGGATAACTTTCAAGACTCCCTTAGGTATGTCACTTTATAGGGTTGTCCATGGCAAGCCTTGCAATCTCCCTATTGAGATTGAGCATAGAGCTTAGTGGGCTATCAAAATGTTAAATTATAACTTGACTAAGGCCGAATGAGGAGAGGAAACTACATCTAAGTGAGCCAGAAGGGATTAGAGCTAAGGCATATAAGAGTGCTCGATCTTACGAGGAAAGGGCTAAGTTGTTGAATGATAGACATATTTTTAAGAAAGAGTTTGCCCAAGGAATGAAAATGCTTTTATATGACTCTTTAAGCTCCGCCTTTTTCAAGGAAAATTGAGGCCCTGCTAGACAGGTACCTATATTGTTTCTTATGTTTTCCTCTATAGTGCAGTCGAAATATAGGACCCCAAAAGTGGTGCCAAGTTTAAGGTGAATGGCCAGTGATTGAAGCAGTTTTTGGAGTTGCCAAGCCCAGAGGATGTGGAGTGACTGATATTCAACGAGCCGATTTCTGATAAATGATGTGCTACCAAGATAGTTCGGGTGTACTGCACACCCGACCTTGTTTGATTGAAATTTCTTTCCTTTCTTTCTCTTTTTCTTATTTTTTTTCCTTTTGTATATTTGGGTGCCTTTACTTCTCTTTTGTGTACATGCTTGTATATTTGAGTATCAAAGCCTTGTCATTTTTCTTTTTGAGTTTTATTTTTCTTTTCGTATATTTGTTTTTCTTGTTAGTTGTTTTTTATGTTTCCTTCCATTTTCAATAAGGGCATTGTTTGATTTGGGTGTGAAGGTGGGGAAATGTTGCAAAAATTTAGGAAAAAAATTAAAAAAAGAGGGGGAAATTAAAATTTTTGAATTACATCAGATTATATTATTAAATTAGAATTTTAATATGTTTTTATTTATTTTGTAGGAATTTGGAAAATTCGAGAGGATGAATAAATTTCTTGGGAAGAAAAGGAATTAAATCAAAAGCTTTAGATCAAATGAGAAAATATAAGAACAACACCTGCGAGCCAAGGCCTTCGACCAGAGCCCGCTTCATAGCAAATCCGAGCCCAGTCCTCATCCTCTTAGTTCTCTTTTCTTCTTCCCAGCCACAGGCCTGCTCTTTGCCTTCGGTCCAGTTGCCCATTCAGCCCAGATGCTTTCTCTTTTCTTTCTTTTTTCTCCCTCACTTTGGATGCGTTTCTTCTATTTCCTTTCCTTCAAGCCCAGTCTTGCTAATCCAACCCTTTTTCTCACTTAACTCGCCCTTATGCCCAGTGCACAACACATGAGCGAAGAGCCCCCATCTTGTTTACAGCATGCACGACACGTGAGTGAAGAGATTATCCCCCTTTCATTTCCTCGTTTCTATCCTCGCATACCCAAAAAGCCGAGAGTTTTTCCCCTGTTGCTTCTTCTTCCTCCTCCTCCTCCTCTTCTCCTCCTTCTTCTTCTTCTTCTTCTTTAACCCCTCCTCTGTCATAACCAAAACTTTATTATCTCTCTTCATCATTTATTCGCTCATTCATCACCATTATCAATCTTCAACCATTAGGTTCTCCATTTCTCCCATCAAGTCAAGTGAATAAGTGGGCTTTAATGAAATGGTAGTTCACCATTGAAGATTAAGCAATCAAAGGTCGCGGGGTGTAACGCCCCAAATGTAAATAAATCACTGTTTGTGTTTCTTTCATTAGTTTCCCAATTAGACATGATAACTCAAATAATTAGACGTTACCACCGTCCAGCAATCACAAAGCTATGCTTGTACAAGATAAACTTAGCCATAATAATCAATGTTTACCATCAAAGGCATTCATACTATTACAATCCATCAGACCATTTAGATAAATACAGAAAGTGTTCTCACATCAAACTAATTCAAATTTCTCAAGGATTACACCAAAATATAAAATATACAGTTTCCACACTAAAATATATCACAATATGGTGTTATAAATATCTCAATGATAATCACCACCATTCCATATAGACTTCCTAGCTCACTTATCATCTTCAGCCGTCCTGCCCACTTGAGGGCGATTCACTGAACACTTTCCTAAAACAAAATATGAAAACATTTCAAACTGTGAGCCGAAACTTAGTATATGTATTCCTGTATTGTTAAACATTCATGGAAAAAACTGATTGGGCCCGTATTGTAATTCACTTTTGATTAAACACAGGGGATGAGATAAATATAAAATTGCATCGTCAATTATTATCTAATAGTGAACCCCTGATAACTGTTACGACCTGAAGATAGATGTACACCTGCCAAGCCGATGAGGACCTGACCTGAAGCCGCACGGATAACTGAAGGGCTATGCCCTATAATTAATAACTGATGGGGGCACTAATTATGTGATAAATCACTAATTAAACTAATTCATTGATGACCTTACCAAAACATTATAATTTTGATAAATACGTGCTGATTTCTAAGATACATACAATGAACGTATCTGGAATTTTTAAATGTAAGCTCACTGAATAATATTATGCACAAAAGTAGAAGGAATGATATATTAGGCCCTGATTCTGTACAAAATTATCGTTGTAGCAACATACAGTTAGCAAAAATATTTATTTCATAGCTAATAATTTAGTACAAGAAAAGTAAGAGCATAACAAAGGCTTAGAAAGAATGACTCAAAACTTAGTCATCCGACCTCTGATTGAGACTCAAAACCCCAATATAGAAAGCTTAGGAAGTCCCAAAAATCTTTTGTTTAGAACACCAAGCTTGATTCCCACAATAGAATTCCCAAAATGAGGCTAGAACACCAATATATTAGTTTTGGTCCATTCTGCATAGTTTTGGTAAAATAACCATAACTTTTCCACAGACCTCAGATTAAGGCAATTCAAAAGGTATTTGAAAGCTAACACACTGAACTATATACCCACCAAAAATCATAATTTTCCAATGGGACGATCATTACCAGTTTAATCTTGAAGTCTGTCCTGTTTTTCTGAAATTTTCAGCTCTCACTGTTTTAGCTTTTCCCTCTCTTTTTACACAAATTCTCAACTTAAACCATTCCTTTAAAGCATGTAAACAAGCTTTGATCCATCATACAAAATCACCACACTCAAATTCACTTCATAATCATATCCAATAAAGATTAAAGATCACTTTTCAATCAAATACACACATAAACCAAGCTTAAAGCTAGTTTAACCCAAACCATACATTATTTGCCAAAATCCTAGTTTATGGCTAGCTTGGACTCACCCTAACTCATTTAAAATCACCAATAACATTATCATAAACACCAATTGATTAGAAGATGATCAAATTAAAAATAAAACAATCAAAATCCAACACTTTAACATCAAGCTTACATGATTAAGGATAACCCTAATATGATCCAGCCTCAACTCCACCATGATCAACACCAAAATAACTCTTACTTCTTATCAAAATAACATGATCAAAGATCACAAACATCAAAACAAGAATCAAAGCTAAAATAAAAAGCAAAACCAACAAGATCAAGTTTCAAAATTACTCACTTTGCTTGAAGATAAGTAGAGATAGAGGTGATGTTTAGTGGTTTTGATGATGGAGGATGGTGGCTAAGGGTAGAAGGACATCGGGGGCTCGAAGATCACCGGAGCTGGCCGAAAAACAGCCAAACAGTGGGCTGTTGCTACTACCGTGGGGGAGAGAAAGAGGAGAGAGAAAATGGTGTTTGTGGATTGAGTTGTGATTTTTTTGACTAATCCACAATTTGGTTGAGTTTTTAACTAGAAAAGTAACTTTTTTGAGTAAATCATCGTTAAGTTTAATCATGGTAATTAGTTAGATTAATAAGAAAACTGGTTGGGCTTCAAAACGGTTGAAATAAGTTGGGTTCGGCAATAAAACGCTTCGTAACGATAACATTTTTACGAAATTCAAAATTAAATCTTTGTAATGTTACGGAAAACAAAATAAATCATTTAGATTAAACTTGCTAGGGCCTACTACCAATTCTTCCACAGTTTTTGTTAATCAATTAAATAAACAAATAAAATCCGAATTGCCAAGTGAAGGCCCAAATAAATTTTTCCCTACTGGAGTGAATAAATGCGATAAATAAATATGAGAAAAATAAAAAATAAAAAAATCATGAATATGAGATAATTAAATAAATAAACATAATTAAATAATTTAGGGTTGGGCTCTTACAGGCTTCCCCCTTATAGAGTTTCGCTCTTGAAACTTATGACTTTACCATGTGATGCAAGATTACCTCAAATAATTGTGGGTATTTGACTTTGATTTCCTCTTCAGTCTCCCAAGTAGCTTCTTGGAGGTATGATTTGACCATAATACTTTAATTAGAGGTATCTGCTTGTTGCGCAACTGCTTAATCCTGCGGTCTAGTATGTGGATTGGTTGCTCTTTATATACTAAATCAGCAGTAATTTCAATAGGTTCATATACAGTGGTGTGGTTTTGATATGGGGTATACTTTCTAAGCTAAGAGATGCAAAACACGTTATGCACGTGTTCTAATTTTACCGGCAGACCCAAACGATAAGTTACAGGATTCAACTTTTCAATGATTTTATATGGTCCAATATATCTTGGACTCAATTTGCCTCATACCCCGAACCTCTTGATATCCTTAGTTGGCGATACTTTCAGAAAAACTTTATCGCCTACTTGAAACTCTAAAGCCCTCCTTCTTTTGTCCGCATAACTCTTTTGTCGACTCTAGGCAACTTTAATATGCTCTCGAGCCCTTCTTATTATTTCTACAGTTTCCTGGATCATTTCAGGGCCTATAATTAATGTCTCATCTAAATCACTCCAGTACAGTGGGGTTCTACATTTTCTCCCATATAGAGCCTCAAACGGGGCCATTTTGATGGTGGACTGATAGCCATTGTTATAAGAAAACTCCACCAAAGGTAAATCATCTTCCCATTTTCCTTGGAACTCTAATACACAAGCTCTTAACATGTCCTCTAGAATTTGATTCACTCTTTCAGTTTGCCCATCTGTCTTAGGGTGATAAAAGCTGCTAAAGTTCAATTTGGTCCCAAAGGCCTTTTGAAGTGCTTGCCAAAAATTGACTTGGAATCTTTGATCCCTATCTGATACTATATCTAAAGGGATTCCGTGTAGTCAGACTATCTCTTTAACATATAATTGGACTAGTTTTTCAAATCCCAAGGTATCTTTGACTGGTAGAAAATAGGCCGCCTTGGTAGGCTGATCGATTATAACCCAGATAGCATTCTTCTTCGAGGTAGAAAGGGGCAAACCCATAACAAAGTCCATTGAGATCGAGTCTCACTTCTAAGTGGGAATTTCTGGCGGTCGTAATTCACCCACGGGGCATTAATGCTCTGCTTTAACTTTCTGGTGGGTCAGACACTTGTCTATGTATTCTGTAACCTCCTTTTTCATGTTTTTCCACCAGAAGTATTGCCTTAAATCTCTGTACATCTTCGTGCCTTTTAGATGCACCGATTTGCGAGTATTGTGAGCCTTCTCTAGGATCTGTTTCTTTAATTCCTTATTTTAGGGCGCGCATAGGTGATTTGGAATCGCAGGGTCCCATCCTTATGTACTATAAACCCAGGAGACTTTTCTTTCTCTAAATTTTGCTTTATTCTTTGGAGTTCAGGATCACTTTCTTGGCTCACTTGAATTTCCTCCACTATAGAAGGCTGTAAAGTAAGTGTTGATAATTAAACATGTGCTTGCCCATGGGACACTAGTCGAACTCCCAAGTCCTCAAGTTCTTTCGAGAGACTCAACTGAGTAATCACCACAGTATTTGAGCTATGTTGTGCCTTCCTACTCAGGGCATCTGCTATAACATTTGCTTTTCCTAGATGATATTGAATTTGCAAATCATAATCCTTAAGTAGCTCAAACCAACGTCGTTGCCTCAAGTTGAGCTCCTTCTGGGTGAAGATATACTTTAAACTTTGATGGTGAATATAAATCTTGCATGGTACTCTATACAAATTTTCAGCGGAAAGACCATGGCTGCTAACTCCAAGTCATGGGTAGGATAGTTTTTCTCATAAGGTTTCAGCTGTTGAGAGGCATAAGCTACTACCTTATCTTCCTACATCAGAACACACCCCAATTCATTCTTTGAAGCATCACTATAAATGGTATACTCCTTACCTTCCATTAGTAGCGTTAGGATTAGGGCGGTAGTTAGTCGCTGCCTTAGCTCTTGAAAAGCTTTATCACATTTTTTTGCCCACTCAAACTTGTTCACTTTCTATAGCAGATTGGTTATAGGTGAAGCTATTTTTGAAAAGTCCTTGACAAACCTTTGATAGTAACCTGCTAAACCCATAAAGCTTCTAATCTCAGTGATGTTAGTAGGCCTTGACCATTTCGTGATTGCCTTCATCTTCTGGGGATCAACTTTGATTCCCTCTTTTATAACTACATGTCCTAAAAACACTACTTCTTCCAACCAAAACTCGCACTTCTTTAATTTGCTATAAAGTTGATGCGCCCTCAGTGTTTGTAACACCATCCTCAAATGATCAGCATGTTCATCTCTGTCCTTAGAATAGATAAGAATGTCATCTATGAACACCACCACAAATTTGTCTAGTTAGGGTCTGAAGACTCTGTTTATAAGATTCATAAAAGCTGCGGGAGCATTGGTGAGCCCAAATGGCATCACTGTAAACTCATAGTGACCATACCTAGTTCTAAACGCGATTTTGGGAATGTCTTCACGTTTAATCCTAAGTTGGTGGTACCCTAACCTCAAATCAATCTTAGAGAAGACTCCTGCTCCTTGCAATTGGTCAAACAAGTCATCTATCCGTAGCAAAGGATATTTATTTTTGATGGTGATCTTGTTCAACTCCCTGCAGTCAATACACAGCCTTAAAGTTCCATGCTTTTTCTTTACGAATAACACTGGGGCACCCCATGATGACACACTTGGCCTAATAAAGCCCTTCTGCAATAGCTCATCTAACTGAATCTTCAGTTCCTTAAGTTCAGTTGGGGCCATATGATATGGGGCCTTGGAAATAAGTTGGACATCAGGGTTTAATTCAATTCCAAAATCAATTTTCCTCTGTGGCGGTAATCCTGGTAAATCTTTAGGGAAAACATCCTCAAACTCACAGGCTACAGGAATATTTTTAGCTTTCTCTTCTTTTGCTTGAGTGTCTATAGCATAACACCAATATCCCATGCACCCTTGACATAATAGCTTACTTGCTTTCATAGCAGAAATCAAGGGATAGGATTTTTCCTCTCTCTGCCTATGGAAGAATACTTCTCTCCCTTTTTCATCTTTCAAAATAACCTTAAGATCCTCACAGTCAATCTTAGCTCCATAGGTGTGCAACTAATTCATTCTCAGAATGATGTCAAAATAAGACAAATCAAATTGAATTAAATCCACAGGAAAGGTGGTTCCACCAATGGTAATGGGAACAAGTTTATAGGAGATAGGGCACTCAATCACACAATCATTGGTGGCTTGATCCTATATTTGGTTTCCATCCTCCTATCTTCCATGTTCAATTGCATGGCAGATTGTGTGGGTATAAATGAATGAGTAGCACCCGAATTAAATAATACACAAAATGGCTTTGAATTTAAAAAGAGAGTTCCAGTGACTACCGTACCAGAGGTGGCAGCTTCCTTATTGTTCATTACATACGCTCGTCCTACTACTGCAGGCCTTAGTGGTGGGGCCCCTTGGCGAGGTGGGGCCAAGGTTTTTGCTGCATCTTTGTCTACAGCTTTCATCCTTCAGAGGCATGCAGCAATCAGGTGTTCAGAGCTTCCATACCATATGCACTTATTAGTTCTTACTCGGCATTCAAGGATGGTGTGATTTGTTCTGCTGCATTTCGCACAGGGTGCTGTCGAGCCTGTAGGACGGCTCTTGGGGGGAGTAGGAGAAGGTTTCTACTGGTTCACACTCTCACTCGGAATTTCTCGCTCAAACCCCTTTCTCTTTTGGTTGATTGGATTCAGTGCTCTCAACTCTGTCTTTACTCGCTCCACTTTAGCCGCTCGCTTATCTAGTTCTTGGTAAGTTAAAATTGGTTGCCCAGCTAACTGATTCTGAATATAGAAGGATAAAACCTCTTCAAACCTTCTCATCTTCAACCTTTCAGATGATACAAACTCAGAAACAAACCTAGATAATTCGGTGAATTTACTGGCGTACTGCATCACAGTCATGGTGCCACTCATCTTTAGCTCCATAAACTCTTTCTCCTTTTGCCTTTGGACCACAACTGAGTAGAATTTTGCCCTCAACTCATTCAGGAATTTATTCCAGGTGAATTCAGGCCCTACGAGCTTATCCTTAATAGTATTCCACCAAATGTCAGCTTCACCAGTCAAATAATACGTTCCAATGCTTACTTTCTTTTCTTCTGGCACTTCTACCACTGTAAAGATTTTCTCCATTTTCCTTATCCATTTCACCAATACTACTGGATCATAAGTTCCATCATAAACTTCAGGGTTGCATCGTGCTACCCTGTCCACTAATTTATCCTCTTTAGGAGGGATTTTAGTAGATACTTGGGGAATCCGGTTCATCAATTCAACTACTAAGGCCGGCCAGTAGTTCAGATCCCCAATGTTATTAGCTAAATTTGGTGGCATATGATGGGAGGCTTAATCACCCGATCCCTGGCCATGATCCGAGATTTCCTCCATATGAACCTCTGCATTGTTGTGCACTAATTCGGACATTCTGATCATATATTAAATGAGATAATTCAATCACTGGAATATTCAAACATATAAGATAAGCATGCCCAACAAATACATTTAATATAACTCAAAGATTATTGAAAACAAATCCAAAGCTTCATAATATCATTTCATAACTGCTTATTTACATACATAATTACCTGTTTATATACATGATCAACACAACATATCACATCTAACTGACTAGGCAAAGTCAAACTGACTCCTACCTCAACCTCAAACACTATCTATCCCCAAGACACTAGGTCCGTTATATGACTAAAAAGAGATACGGACCATGTTATCACGGTCAGAGAGGATTGGACTAACTATGTATAATGTCATATCCTACATAAAATACATCCATCAAAACCGACCATGCTATAAACAAACAAGGCTCAAAAAGAAAACTACTAACACCAATTCCTAGAACCACCTAACGATCCCTAGATGGATCGTAATCCGGGTCGGACTCATCATCAGGCTCTTTGTCTGAATCGAAGCTGCTAGTCGATGCCTTTGACTCGGCATCACCAACCTCCTACTCAACCTATTGCTCCACTATCATCTCGTCGATCTCCTGATCCCACTGTTGCTCTACCATCACCTCATCAATGTCCTGATCTTCCTCGGGATCATCCTCCTCCTCCTGATGGCCCTCGTCCTCATAACTAACCACCACTATCTCTGGTGTATCAGGGAGATCAATCACTACATAAGCCTCCCTAGGACTGTCAGGCATCAGTGGGTTACCTGGTATGGGCGGGGAGGGTGGTCCCTGTGCTAGTGCTGGGCCTGCAGGCAGGGGATGTGCCTGATGCAACAGGAAGATATGCTGTAGAGTCTCCATAGTAATCCCCCTCTGTTCAAACTCCTCCCTCAATAACAACTCTGTAGCAATAGTAGTCCAAGCTCCCTGAGCCTGAAACCTAGGCCCATCCTAACCTGTGTTCCCTGTTACCATGTAGTGATGATAACGGAGCCTAAACTCCACTCACGGATGAACTGCAGGTAAGGACCAGAGCAGTCTATGTGCACGGACCGTAATACTGTGAAATTCAGAAAAAGGGTCCTATGCATGAGCCTCTATACTCGCATGCAGCAGCATGATGTGAGCAGCCATAGATGCACCCGACATCATGTTAATACCATATGGATCCATCTAACAAAGAAAAGACATATATGAGATACATACATAACCATAATTAAGGAACATGCAAATGTAAGCAGCTTGCATTTCTGATATTGTTACTACACTTCTAATATCATTCTAGCAGTAGACAATGACCCTCATTACCAACCATTCTCACACTCTTATTTCTAAACTCCATATTCCACAAAGAAAATCTAAGCCTGGCTCTGATACTAAATCTGTAACGCCCCAAATGCAAATAAATCACTGTTTGTGTTTCTTTCATTAGTTTCCCAATTAGACATGATAACCCAAATGGTCAGGTGTTACTGTCATTCAACAATGACAAGGCTATGCTTATACATGAAAAACTTAGCCATAATAATTAATGCTTACCATCAAAGGCATTCACACCATTATAATCCATCAAACTATTTAGATAAATATAGAAACTATTCTAACATCAAAACCACTCTAACATCTCAAGGATTACACCAAAATATAGAATTCTGATAAAATATATAGTTTTTGCACCAAAATATATCATAATACGGTGTTATAAATATCTCAACGATAATACACCACCATTCCATGTAGACTTTCTAGCTCATTTATCATCTTCAGCCGTCCTGCTCGCCTGAGGGCGATTCATTGAACACGTTCCTAAAACAAAACATGAAAATATTTCGAACTGTGAACCGAAGCTAAGTATATGCATTCCTGTATTATTAAACATTGATGGAAAAAACTAGTTGGGTCCGTATTGTAATTCATTTTTGATTAAACACAGGGAATGAGATAAATATGAAACTGCATTATCAATTATTATCTGATAGTGAACCCCTGGTAACTGTTACGATCTAAAGATAGGTATACAGCTATCAAGCTGATCGAGACCTGACCTGAAGTCGCGCGGGTAACTGAAGGGCTATGCCCTATAACTAATAACTAATAGAGTCACTAATTATATGATAAATCACTAATTAAACTGATTCATTGATGTACTTACCAAAACATTATAATTTTGATAAATATGTGCTAATTTCGAAGGATACAGATAATGAACATACCTGAAATTTTTAAATGCAAGCTCACTGAATAATATTATGTACAAAAGTGGAAGGAATTATATATTAAGCCCTGATTCTGTACAAAATTATCGTTGCAGGAACATACAGTTAGCAAAAATATTTATTTCACAGCTAATAATTTAATAAAAGAAAAGTAAGAGCATAATAAGGGCTTAGAAAGAATGACTCAAAACTTAGTCATTTGACCTATTATTGAGACTTAAAACCCCAATATAGAAAGCTTAGGAAGTCCCAAAAATCTTTTATTTAGAACACCAAGCTTGATTCCCACAATAGAATTCCCAAAATGAGGCCACAATACAAATATGTCAGTTTTGGTCTATTTAGCACAGTTTTGGTAAAATGACCATAATGTTTTCCACAGACCTTAAATTAAGGCGATTCAAAAGGCATTTGAAAGCTAACACACTGAACTATCTACTACCAAAAATCATATTTTTTAATGGGCTGATCATTACTAGTTTAATTGTGAATTCTGTCTTATTTTTCTGAAATTTTTAGTCCTCACTGTTTTAGCTTTTCCCTCTCTTTTTATACAAATCCTTAACTTAAACCATTTCTTAAAAGCATATAAACAAACTTTGGCCCATCCTAACATTATACAAAATCACCACACTCACATTCACTTCATAATCATATCCAATAAAAATCACTTTTCAATCAAATACACACATAAACCAACCTTAAAGCTAGTTCAATCCAAACCATACATTATTTATCAATAGTTTATGGCCAATTTGGACTCACTAAAATAATCAAAATCCAACATTTTAACATCAAGCTTGCATGATTAAGGATTAACCCTAACCCTAGCATGAACCAACCTCAACTCCACCATGATCAACACCAAAATAATTCTTATTTCTTATCAAAAGAACATGATCAAAGATCACAAACATCAAAACAAGAATCAAAACTAAAATAAAAAGTAAAACTAACAAGATCAAGTTTCAAGATTACTCACTTTGCTTGAAGATAAGTAGAGATGGAGGTGATGTTCAGTGGTTTTGATGATGGAGGATGGTGGCTAGGGTAGAAGGATGTCGAGGGGGTCAGAGATCACTGGAGCCAGAAAATAGCCAAATAGTGGGCTGTTGCTACTGCCGTGGGGGAGAGAAAGAGGAGAGAGAGAATGAAGTTTGTGGATTGAGTTGTGATTTTTTGACTAATCCACAACTTGGCTGAGTTTTTAACTGGAAAAGTAACTTTTTTGAGTAACCATCGTTAAGTTTAATCATGATAATTAGTTAGATTAATAAGCAAACTCGTTGGGTTTCAAAATGGCCGAAACAAGTTGGGTTCAGGAATAAAACTCTTAGTAACGATAACATTTTTGCGAAACTCAAAATTAAATCTTTGTAATGTTACGGAAAAACAAAATAAATTACTTAGATTAAACTTGTTATGGCCTACTATCAATTCTTCCAAAGTTTTTGTTAATCAATTAAATAAACAAATAAAATCCAAACTGCCAAGTGAGGACCCAAATAAAATTTTCCCCACCGGGTGAATAAATGCGATAAATAAATATAAAAAAATAAAAAATAAAAAAACCATGAACATAAAGTAAATAAATAAATAAAGATAATTAAATAATCTAGGATTGGGCTCTTACACGGGGCGGTATTTATTGGGCTATAATTGTAACAACAGTTGAAAGGAGATGGAGGGGAACACCATAGAATAGCTATTTTGGTTTTTTTCTGGGTTTTTTGTTCCTTATTTTTTTTTTTAAAGTTTCAGATCTATAGTTTTAGTCCACAAACTTGGTGTAATCGAGTCTAGTTTGCTTACTCTGAGTGAGATTTTTGGACTTTAGCTTATCAATTTTCAGTTTGAGTTTGACTTTGTTGCTTGAAATTGCAAGCGGTTCAATTCGAATTCCAAATTTGTCTTCCCTCTTATGGTTGTGATCAAGCTCAGTTTCTGGGCTTGTGGTTTTGGTGTTTCACTCAAGTTACTCAAGAATTGAATTTTGTTCTTGCTTTGCTGCATTGCTTAGTCCATCTTTTGCCTCGATTTCAGATTTTGGTAGCTTCTTTTGATTTTGATTGTTGCTTGCATGCGTGGGTTATGATAACAAATTTGGATGCTCAGTTCTTGTGATGTGTTCATGTGTTGCTAAGTGCAACATTTGGCAAGAGTACTTGAATTGCAAATTTCATCTTTCAGTCGTAACAGATGCACCAATACGTTGAGTTATGGTGACTGACTGAATGTAGACCGGTGTCTCATTTGCCAAAGAATCAAAATAAACAAAAGTTTGTGCTTGTTGATAATAATTACTTCTAGTTTGTATTTGTTTCTTCTGTTTAGAGTAGCAAAAGGAACATATATGGCAGGAATACTTGAATTGCAATTTCTTCTATTTAGAGTACTAAATCCATCCCTAAGAATGACATCCATAAGTGCTATAACAATAAATCGTACGCTTGTAAAGAATCAAAATACAATTCTATTAATTGTATTTTTTTTAAAACATTACAATTCAAGGCTTTTTAATTTTGGTGGTCATTTGCCTCTTTAGTTTGTGAGGAAGCTGCAACAGGAAAATGAAGTGGTGAACATTTTATCAATGTGACATCCACATTTTCTAATGTATGATTCCATTAATTAAGAAGCAATCACTATTCAATGTAAGAAAGTACACAGACAAAATTTAAATAGAAACTAGTGTCTGAAATATGCAAGAGTATTTAATTGGAAATTATTATCTGGTAAACAAATTATACTAGTCATTATATGACATATTACTCAATATTTTTAACATTACTATATGTAGGAGCTCATGCATAGTAGATCCAAATTTAGTATTTTTGATTCCTCCTTAGTGGAAAAAGAGCTTGCCCTATCAATATTAATTGGTAAGCCTTTTGTAAGTAATGTAAAATCAATATGAAAATGTAATATGATGGTAAAATCTAATTTTTGTGTACAATAGTTTTTGTTAAAAACTAGCATTCTTTCTCATGTGCGATGCCTAGAATAATTTTTCCATTACAACTTCTTAATATTTAGCTTTCATTACCACTAATCTGTATTTTTATGGGATAGTAGTTAAAATGCATGTTGGAAACTGTCACAAAGTAATTTCTCTGGCTCTTTTATCTAAAAGTGAATAAAAATTTACCCATTATAAATACTTTGAATTTCTCTCAAAGAATTTATTATTGTTTGCACTAGGGATGGCAGTGGGTGTTGAACCCAACCCAAACTCGTCAGACCTGACCCGGATTTCAGGGTCTAGGTCTAATTATTTTGGACCCGATGGTTCTTACAGTTTGAGGTCCTTAAATCAGGTCTAGGTCTGGGTCTTAAAAATTCAGGCATAAATCCGACCTGAGATCCGTATAAGATTCGATAGTATATTTTAAAAAAATTACAAAATTGGCAATTAATTGTTCTTTGATTCTCTCAACATCAGCAGTCAACACTCATCTAGTAAATGTGAAAAATCCTAAACTAAGGTTTGACTCTTTCTCTCAGCCTATCCCCCAGTCCCCCCCCCCAAATGGTCCACTGTCTGTCTCCCAGCCTCCCACCTTCTTGTTTCTTGCTCTACACACCAGCCACCTCTCGTTTCTTTTGCTTCTTGCTACTCCCCAGTTGTTGCCGCCTCTGTCTCTGCTTTCCTCGGTGGCTCAGGCATACAGCGTCACCCCTTAATCCTCACCATCTCACTCTCTGTCTGAGCCTTCGCAAATCGACAATCACAATCGCAATTCAGCACTCGCAGCAAGCGGTACGTTACCTGCCCCTTACTCTCTGGTATTAATTGGATCCGTGTTCTCAATTTCCCCTTTTTTTTTGGTTTTGGCATTTCAGTCTACAATCTAAAAGTCTGAATGTCTGACTGTGTGCGAATTCTTTGATTTGTTGTTTGGTCTCAATCTAGTTTTTTCTTCTTTTTTTGATATGAATCTGAATGAAGGTTTGATTAGTATGATATTCTTATTCCATGTTCTGACTTGTGAATGTGGATGAAGGTGGAAAATCCGCCACTGCCCAACTTTGTTCTTTTCAATTTGTTCTTGTTTAAAATTTGGTGGATTTTACACCAAGGATGTTCTTCAATGTTTTCTAATTAAGGTGCATTTGAACTTTGAGGAGGCATTGTTGTTATATTATATATCATATCTTTTAAATTCAACTTTTTGTCTTTAGAGAATGTAAGAATTTGTGTGGAACGCTGAAAAAATAAATAAAATTTATAATATTAGTAGTCAGAAACAAACAGTTGACATTTCAACAACTCTTTAATATGAAAAATAGTTAGGACCTCTTAAGGGCCCGCAAACCTGTCAAACCCATATGGTCTAAGTCTGGGTCCTGTCTTTTTAGACCTAATGGGACTGGATCCGGTCTGTGTCCAGATTTAAAAAAATAAATGGTCTGGGTCCAACTAGACCCGACCCATTGCCATCCCTAATTACACATACCTATCTAATATGTTAAAACTACAAAAAGCATTACACACTTAAAAATGTTAGGAAAATTGGATCGGATACTTAAAAAAATTGTGGTTTTCAACTTGATTATAGTTTAGTCCGTTTGGAAATTTAAGTAACCA
Organism: Carnegiea gigantea; assembly: GCA_029747015.1. Taxonomy (NCBI): domain Eukaryota; kingdom Viridiplantae; phylum Streptophyta; class Magnoliopsida; order Caryophyllales; family Cactaceae; genus Carnegiea; species Carnegiea gigantea. The sequence continues at coordinate 668,621 of JAKOGI010000118.1, forward strand.
AAAGTCTAAATTTACAAAAATAAAAAAATAAGGTTAAGAAAATATATTCTTTGTTAATAGTAAACGGTTAATTAGTAACCGAATCAAACGACGGTTGATTGAATTTTTTAGTTCAGTTATTGTTTGAGTTTTGGCCGAATTGAAATTTTTGGTTAATCGAAATTTTTGGCTCAGTTACCGTTCAAAATTTTAAACCAAAAAATAGATTGACCAATTGTTAACTAGTTTTGCATACCTACAAGTAGAGATGGTTGTAGGGCGAGGAATCCACATCCACACTGGGGCCCGTCCCGCATTGGGGAAATGGGGACGGGGGCGAGATTCAATCCCCGAGTAGGGATAGGGGTGGGAACAGGGCGAAATTTTACCCCGTCCCTATCCCCGCTTATCCGCTCAAGGAAAAATCCCCGTCCCTATCCCTGCTTCCCCATCTCTGTCCCGTTTATAATTAACATTACATATAAATCATTCATTATGAATATAAGACTAAAGTTAAATAGGTAAATTTACTTGAAAAAACCATAACTATATAATCCTTGCTTTCCTTCTCAAACTTGGTTGGATTGTGTTTGAATTCTTAGAGTTTGGTGGGGTCGTATAATTTGTGCATGAACATTAGACTTGTTTGCATAGACTAGTTAAACTTTAATTTGATTGAATTGCAATGTTTGATGAAGTTTGCTAGACTTGTGTTGCATGGAGTCTATAGAAGTTTTGTACAATTAATTGAGTTAGATCTATTGGGCAACTTGACCTTTTATTCAATATCCAACTTGTGCTGTAGTTTTCACATAAGAGAGGAAAAAATTCGCGGGTAAAAATTTTCATTGGGGCTTGTCAGAGATTGAATCCCCGCTGGGATGGGGACGGGGAGGAATTTTTTTCCCGCAACGGGGAATGGTCCAGGGACGGGGGTGGGGAGCTGAGCGGGGAGGAGGACAGGGAATATGTCCCATCCCCAACCCGCGTTGTTGTTATCCTCCCCAAGTAGAAGTGTAATATGGCTTTCCTAGGGTTGGGCTTTGCTCATCATCACATATGAGCCAAGTCGCTCTGATCTCCTTAAACATTCGAAACTTAAACTCATGCTTGACCTTTGCACTCTGACAAGTATTGCTTGGCCTTTTTTCTTAAAGTTCCTAGTAAATTTAGGGGAAAAAATGGAACGATATGGAAATTAGATTCATAAAAATTTCAAATTCAAAGTCAGCAGAGTGTGAGATTGATCAAGTTTAAGGTTTCTAAGCAATATTGGTCTCCTTTGGTGAAGACACTCACATGTGAGGAGCAGTTTGATGAAATTGACAATAAGTTGGATAGAATCTCAACTGATCTCTTTGCCATTTCAGCTGACGTCTGGGAGAAAGCAGCTCCTAAATGTTAGAAAACAACTTCTCATAGTAACACAGATTTGCCTTTGAAGATAATTGCAGGTCTACTATATTCTCTTAAAAGTTGAATGATTTGTCAAACAACAATTTTAAAATAGGTATTCGACTTGATTAAGTCAATTGAAATTATGATTAATTAAACCAGTTTAATTGTATTTTTTTAAAATTACAATTTGGAACTTTTGTTTTTAGTATTGTTGTGCGTCTCTCGTTGGGTTGTAAGGAATCTTAAATATTCCCCAACCAGAATGGTAAGTGTGTACCTTAACTAAATAATCAAAATTATGGTTAAATCAACTCTATCAATTCTATTCTGTTAAATTTATAATTCGCAACTTTTAGGTTCTTGTGATCTCTTGCCTCTTTGGGTGGATTGTGAGGATGCTTCAAAACTAAAATGAAGAGGTGAATTAAAATTGACAAATTTGATTCTTAGCATGCATTACTACATTGTGGTCATATGTCACATTTACTTTACCCTGGTTGTCGTCTAGGCACTTGAAGCTATTACATCTTGCAAGTATCTTTGGAGCAGTGTTGTCGCCACAGAGTTGGCCACCCTTGCCATCTATGTACTCTCCTATACAAGCTCAACCCCAAGGTTCACACCCATACATTACTATTGAGGATGAGGAGGAAGAAGCTATTGGAGCAGTTGAAACTTGAAGATAAATTTGAGCTGTGATGCCGGAAAATAAAGGTGTGGAATTTTAATTTCCTAGTAAAGCATTTTGTTTGAATCCAGTCAATGGGTATAGTGATCCAATTGCAAAGCTTGAAAGTAGACTCATTTACATCCATTTCTGTTCTTTTAGTGTAGATAAAGACAAATAATGTAGTCACTTTGTTGTGTTTTACATTCATTGTCTCTTTTTATACCTTATTTTTCCCCTGAGTTAATGTGGGTTAAAATAGACTGAATCTCTATTCTATCAACTGTAGATGGAGGGAATAATATCATGTTATGAAGCCTCAATTGGTGTTCTATTTTGCAACTACACTTCTCTTTTGTTACTAAAGTGTAACAGGATCTGTTTTCCTATTATAACATTGATCATAGGAAAGATTTCTCTATAATACGCTTTATGAATTGTCATGCAGGATCTCTTCATCAAAAACACATGTACGATCTAAATTTTTTTCAACTTAAATTCTAAAAGGCAAACTATTATCATAGCAAGATTTCAATTTTGAAGCACATTCCCTGGACCTACTTAGTATAGGCTATGCATATTACTCTTAAAAATCCAAGAACCACCAACATTCAATACCATACCATTAGCCAACTTTTTCTTATTTTGGATATATATGCCAAAAGTACTTCAATTCAAGCCGACTTCTGAGTAATCACTACAGGCTAGATCTCATTATCTTCCATCATCTCCAACAACCACCCAACAACTAGACTGAACCACCACTGAAAACCCCACCAAGATGCACCCAACTTGCACCATTTCACACCACATCTTACCCACCCAAGAAGAAAATTTAAAAAAAAAAAGGAATTAGGGGTAAAGAAAGAAGCATGAGAGGTGGAAAATGCCATCTCCGAGACAATTTGAAAGAACTTTCCATCATGTCTTTGGTCTTCATAATCTAAGAAAGAGGGCAATCAACAACAACTAAAAAAAAAAGCATAATTGATAGCCTGATAGACTCATTAGCTACAAGCGTACAACCTTTGAACATGAGGTCTTTTACAATTCACCTAACAAAAAAAGGCATAATTGACAATCTCTCTGATGGAATCTTTTGATGTTATAACATTTGAACTTCTTTCCAACTGTACAATTATCCAATCAATCACTTTCTTAGAGCTAGTCATTGACATTCTATCCCTAGAACAAATACAAAGCTGATGTTGGACTTTGACATTGATAATCTGTCAACTTGTCATGCCTAGTTGCCACTTTTGTAATGCCTTTTCATTATGAATTCAAATCTTCTTTGGATAAAATTATCCACTTGCTAAAATGAAAATCTTTATTTCTCTAGATTAATCACATTTATCACTTAGTAGGAGAAAATTCAAATAAATTTTCTCTATCTCACTATTGGAAAAGCCTAACAACTTCAGATTCTGGCTGTTTTCATTTCTGATGACTTCAAGGTATCTAACATTTTCTGAATCTGATCATTTTCAACTCTAACTTGACTATGACATCTTTTAATTCTTATGCGGCTCTGGCTGTTTCATTCTCGAATTATTTTTCACTCTAATGCCTTCCAACTCTGATGGACTCTAATATCTCTATTTAAAGCGAACTTGATTGATCAAATTTCCTTTTGTCTTCTTCTCATAGATGTGCATGTTGTACATAGTTGAGAAGATTGTTTCATTTCTTATCATTTCGACAATCTTCACCCATCTTGATTCTTGGATATGTCGTGATCTTCTTCATGCTACTGTCTTAAGTGACATATCGAGAACATTGACGATATAATTTGGTCATAGGGCCAAGCAAAGCACGAGTCTTACCTCTGAACATCACACGAATAATTCTCGTTAGGGTCTCAGATAGTTACATTTGATTTTGCTACTTCACATATTTGTTCTTTTTGTTGCTGCCCATATGATCTTCAATTGAGTCAATGAAGTACGGGTCCATTTGTACAAGCAAGAATTTCTTGTGCATGAGATTGACACGTAAGCAACTCAATGATCATTTAATCAATAAAACAGACATTTATTCACTTCTTAGCTCTGTCGTTGTCAAGGACTCTGCTTAATAGTCAAGGTTAAGTTACTCAGAGTACGACTCTAAACTCTAATTATAAGATGTTTCGATATAGGTCTGAACCCTAAGCTTAGTTAATCATGTAATGCTGTCAATCAACTCTAGTATATCAACACGAAAGCACAACATATCATTGCATATCATCACACTTATAATGCATATAAATATCAATATCCTTAGTTTTATGTCATTAAAATCAATGTTTGGTTAGGTTCACTATAACTGAGATGAAATATATATGTTTTTGGTAATTGGGTCCAACCCACTAGGTCCCTATCTCAGAGTACTTAGCGGGCCGCAATGGATTAGGGAGGGGTCGTCAAAGTCCATGTAGGAGGCCAGGAACACCAGCCTTCTCTACACAAATTTGTGCTCCCCCAAGATCCAACCCGAGAGCCCCCAACCAAAAAAAAAAAAAAAAAACACCCCGCAAAAAAAACATGATAGTTAAAACAATCAATGAGAAAAGACTCTGACGTTTTTTTTTTTTTTTTTTTTTTTTTTTTTTTTTTTTTCCGTTCGTTTTTGAAAGATGCTAATCAACCGATCGTCGTAACCTCCTTTGAAAACAAGAACTCACAAAGCTCCTCCCATGGCAGCATAGGAAGAAAGAAAAATCCCCCCTCTCTCCCTCTTTTTTCCCCTCTCACTTAAATTCTACAAAACGCTAGCTCTTAAGCTCAATTGACGATTTCTTGCAAGAATTTGATGCGCAAAAATGGCGAACGATGCGATGACCGTGACCAACACGCCCGGTAGAGATCTGGTCTCCACCAACTTCGCCTACTGCTCCCTCGTCGATCGTCGCCGCCTTGCTACCCCTGGATCGCGCTTGGTCTTCGCTTGTGTTGGCGATACTTGGGTTCTTTCCATTGGATATCCTTTTTTCTGGCAATCTCGAATTTTTTGCTTCGTGTTTGCTTCATTCATCTCTAGATGTATGACTTTTGTAAGCTGTGTTTTCCGGGTCTCCCTTGTTTTCTATCGTAAGTTTGGGATTCCATGTTGAATACTGTGTTTAGTAAGTATACTATGGACTCGGAAAATCTTAATGCAAGAAAAGTGTCGACATGTATTAACATTTGTGTAATGAATGGCGTCGTGTGATTGTTTTCTTTAGCTCTAGTCCTGTTCCGTTTATACCCTATAGTTCAGGGACTTATAGTTGAAATTGAATCAGAGAACTCTAAATGCAAATCCTGGCTGGCCATCTGGTTGTTTTTGGCTATTCTTTTATATTACCACATGTTTGCGAGAAACTATCTGGAAATGACTACTGGACATCTGTGGGCAAATTGTGATTTTCCGTAGCACATGCCTTGTTATAATAAATAGCTCAGTAGGGTATAAACTAGCTAAGAAATTGGATGAGAAGTCCAGAATCAGTATTCTCTTTAAGCAGTCAAACACATGATATTTGTTTCTGCTTGTTCTAACTTAATCCTGTTAGGGAAGTTTGTGTGCATCTCAAGTTTCTTAGACTGTGATGGAGTAGGACTCTCATTGGGTGGGGCTGGTGTCGTGCGATTTTGGAATGTGTGAATTTGTCTTCAAAACTTGGGTAAAAACTCCTTTCAGGGGCATTTTTAGTTCAGCTATCGCTCAGTCATGAAGGCTACTAGTCCTAGATGTTCGCTGTTAAGTGTTAACACATTGATTTGCATTTGCTTGAGTCATGGCCCTTCTTATTTGAGGGAATTCTCTTGATTTTCAAACTGTGCAGCTTTGCATGCCCTTTTTTCATAAAAATTTGTTAGTTCCCATATCACTGTGACTCGTCATTTAATTTCAAGTACCCATTTTCAATGACTAAGACTCAATTCTTCATTTAGCGCTACGAACAGAATTTCAGAAAAAACATCTAGACGTATGTTGCTGCTGAACACCCTAGACAGTTATTGCCAGGTCTGAGCAAGAGAAGTTAATTTTCACTGGGTGTTATGAAATTCTGTCATCTGTATTATGATTTATCTGGGTTCTTTGTTTCCTTTGACCACTAGACACTTCGCATGATGAGGTACCCAATGGGAGCATAGGTCTTAATGCTATCCAGCGGAAGTATCTGAGAGTGTCTACTGGGGACACAATTTCTGTAAGAAGGTTGGGTAATCTTTGCTCTCTGATGATATTTTATAAATGACATTCTTCATACCTCTTTGCCTGATCCTTATTTATCTGGTTTCTAGATTCACCCCTCCTGAAAATTTCAATCTTGCATTACTTACACTTGAGGTGGACTTTTTGTCGAGAGCAAAAGCAAGAGATGAAGAGGTACTTTCTACCTTTCACCAGAAAATCTATTTATTGCATGATATCTATTTGGATCTATGTAATCAATCAGTGTTCAACTTGTTTACCTGGGAAAAGAAGTAATCTATGAATTATGGTTCTATGTGGTCTTCTGCTACTTCGCCACTGGATCATCAACCCTATTCAGCAAAAATAGCCAACCTAGGGGATGAGCTCCATCATGTCCAAATTTCTAGTTCGATTATCATGTTTACTTGGTTCTATGTGATCGATTTAACATTACTACGTGCCTCCCTTGGACCATAGTTTCTCTTTCTAGACTCCTTAAGAACTCTGTATAAGGGACATCCCTAGGCTTATAAGAATCAGATTTGAGGATCAAAAAAGCTTAATTCCTTGTGTGCCAAAAACTAGAATCTTATCTAGTCCAAACTAGGAGTTTGTTGAGTATGCTGTTTTTAACTATTGAGGTGGTAGCTCAGCCTTTATCATCTTGGCGGGGGTCTTTAGAATTCTCGGTGGTGCCCAAGCCTTTGTACAAGATATCCCCATTTTAGTTTAATTGCATTTGCCTTATTGTCACAAAACTTAACTTGAGCGAAGTTAAGCCCATAATCCACGCATTGCTGAGAGTATTGGGTACAGTTTATGACTGAACTCATGTCTGAAATGTGTTGTGAACAGATTGATGCTGTTGTTGTGGCTCAGCTGCTTAAGAAGAGACTTATTGACCAGGCAAGATGCTTTTCCATTGGATTTCCTTTCTTAGTTATTGTTCTTACTTCCTTCTTCCCCCTTTGTGCACTTGTGTGCTTGAGGAAACATCCCAAGCTGCGAATTGCATAATTTAAATGTGGTAAAGTTCCTCAGCGTGCCGGAAGAAATTGAGTGTGTGGGTTTATTGATATACGTCATATACCTAGAAAAACTCAGGCAATTGTTGACCTTTAAGGGTTGGTGTAACTAGGGGTTCCTCCTCCATCGGTGATTTTAATCGGCGGGACACCAAACAAGGGCAGGGCAGCCCGGTGTACAAGCATCCCGCATTCATGTAGGGTCCGGGGAAGGGCCCCACACCAAGTGGTGTACTGTATGCAGCCTAATCTGACTTTGTCAGTGGCTGATTTCAAGACTCGAACCCGTGACCTTTGTCTCTTTGGACGTTTCTAAAATAGTTAATGTCAAAGAATCTTATAGGTCGCCAATTCCTGTTTCTTGACTAATTTCCTTACAGATTGAAAGTAGAAACATATTGTTCATGAAAGATGAGTGTGCAGTATAAGTGGGTATCTTTCAACAATTATGAGTGATGGTATTCAGGTTCTAGTGGTCATCTACAAATAGAAGTGATCTTTTTCCCTCCGATTGCAGACTGGGCATATTGTTGTCCAAGAATAAAAATCGCTTATGTCTTGGTACCCTTGCAATGTAGTGTTCCTCTAAAAGAGTTTGCTTAGACCCTGTTTGGACCTAAGAAAATGAGATGGAAAGTAAGTTGAAAGGGGGGAAAAAAAGAAGAGGAAAGTCATTTTCTTTCTTTTGTTCGGATTAAAGAAAAAATACAAGGGAAAAAAATCACTTTTCCCCCCAAATTTATTTCCTTCGTTTGGAAAGGAGAAAATGAATTAAGCTAAGAAAAATATATTCTGTTAAGATTAAAACGTAATCTCCAAGTCATCCGTTGACTAGTTAGTGCCAATGAAACTCCCCAAAACAACACCATCAGAAACGGAGGGCACATACAAACGGGTGACCTTTCAAACTTTTCCATTCCAACACAAAGTTCTATTTCAAACTCCCTGGTTTTGTTACATTTTCAAAGTTTACAAGAATCTATAAAATTTAGAACTCCAAATCAAACTATCCATAAACATTATGAGTTACTTGAAAGTGGCAGCAATAACATAGACAATGACATCATTAAGCTGAGGGCTCCAAAATTCTAACTCCCTTGCTAGTCCAAGAACTCATTGTCGAATTTGACTTTTAGTCACAACTCGCAAAGAACAACCGGGCGAGCAAGAAACACTCTAGCCAAGTTAGGGTCCACCGAAAGAGCTTGGTAGGCCTTCAATTGTGATATCTCACTCAAACCTTCAACCTATAAATATGACATCAAAAAGATGTTAGATTACCACAACCACAAGCATTTTCAGCCCTGTACTAGTAACCAACCTGAAAGATTTCACTTCAGGTAACCCACCCTATTGCTCATTCACAACATATAATACAATCAACTTACTTTAAACCTCTCTTCAACCATACTTGATGTTACAAAATAGGGGATCATTTCCACTGGACAGAACTTGGTCGTAAATCCATGAACGTTACTAAAAGCAGACAATGGCTTATTTAGCTTCTCTAGTTTCACACTTTCACCAAATCAAAACCAAAATGGTATGTGCAAATTCCATCAGTGGAGGTTGCCAACTTAATTTGACATCAACCAAGAACAGAAAAACAATCCTAAAATCAGAACATGTGGTGGGAAGCAATTGAAATGGGAACAAAATGGCACAAGAAGCATCCACAATCCAAAACCCAGTTAATTGATGTCAAGAATGACAGAGAAACAAAACCATATAATCAAATTCAGCCATACAACACAGAAAAGCAAACATGGGGGTTAAAACAGATTCTCAAAAATGTAGAGTAACAGAAGCGAAAAGAGGGGAGAGAGAAGAGAACTAGAACTGAAACAAAGTGAGAGACAGAGAGAGAGTAGAGCAGAGCTCCAAACTGAGCCAAATTTGTGCAATTGTAGAACAAAAACTTGGGAATTCCTACTGAAATTAACAAGGCTAACAAGCTTAAGACTAATTACATGAAATTAATGTCAACCAACTTAGAGGCCCCAACCAATTAGCGCAATTAAAAACCAAACACCAAACACCTCAAATTATACCCCTTGAATTTGGGTTTTCTGGGTTGTTGATTTCTGGGGCAAGAGGGACGAAGCCCTAATTTTGCCCATCAATGAGACCCTAGAGTCGACATGACAGAGGAGAGAGAGTTACCGGATGATAGACAAAGAGTCTCGCCAGAGGAAATCTTGGCAGCCGGAGGAGGCGAGGAGAGAGAGTGACAGCTGGGGGGATCTGCAAAGAGAGAGTGAGAGTCGAAGTGAGAGGGGGCAGGGAGGGTTATCGGGCTGGGCTCCCAGTAATTTTCCAGCATTTTTCCTCACATTTTTTGTGAGGAAAGCATCTTGTACTATATTTCTTAATTTTCTTCCAACTTTTCTCCTTATTTTTTTTCCTTTCATTTTCCTCACTCCAAACGAGGAAAGTTTTTAATTTTTCATGTATTTTTTTTTCCTTTCCAAGCTGCTTTCTTGGGTCCAAACAGGCCCTTAATGCGCTTTATTCTGCAGGTCATGACAGTAGGCCAAAAGGTAACCTTTGAATACCGAGGGAATAACTTTCTTTTCACAGTCAACCAGGCGGATGTAGAGGGGCAGGGAAAACCAGACATTGAAAGGGGAATGCTGTGCACAGATACATATATTGTTTTTGAAGCAGCAAGTGGCAGTGGAATAAAGGTAGGGGTTCCTTCCTCACTTATCCCGGGGCACATATTCTAGAAGGTGGCCCCTAATCATTGTTGCTGACATGTCAGTCTGTCATGTGATATAAGTTTTGAGGAAAACATTCATGTTTATTGAAATCAGGTGAGCAAGTGACTGTAATATGATGTTGTCTATACAGATAATCAATCAGCGCGAATCAGCTAGTAGCAACATCTTCAGGCAAAAAGAATTTAATTTGAAGGCACTTGGGATAGGTGGTCTGAGTGCAGAATTTGCTGATATATTTCGAAGAGCTTTTGCCTCCAGAGTTTTCCCTTCCCATGTCACTAGCAAGTAAGCTTCGAACTTTGGTCATTATGGTCTTGGACATTTTACTTTTGTGAATGATGGATATATATTGCCATAGGTTGGGAATCAAGCATGTTAAAGGAATGCTTCTGTATGGGCCTCCTGGTACTGGAAAGACTCTAATGGCACGTCAGATTGGAAAGATGTTAAATGGAAAGGAACCAAAGGTGTGTATGCCAAAGCGCAATGCCTATGCTATCCCCAATCATAGTCTTTGATTACTGCTGTGGCAATAATTAAGGCTTTGACCTCTCTTGGTTTTACACTCTGTCAATGATGACATTATCGTTGCTCCTAATTAAAAGTTTTTCACTTTATGTCTTATTAAATGTGGCCATCACCATGTTGTCCGTTTATTTAATTGGTTTATTGTCTCTGATTCAAACACTTCTTGTACCCCTCTTTTTTAGCCATTATAGTTCTCATGACACCCTTAGCTTTCTCTTTTGGCTTGTCTTATATTTAACTCATTCAGAGCTTATTGAACATTTGATATGAGTAATCTTTCAGAGGAAAGTTGACTAGATTTTGAAGTGGTGGAGACTGCTAAATCTGCTTATGATTGCTATTCATTGAATTGCATTCTGTTCTCCAAACTGCATCACGATCTACTTGCTAAATGATATACTGTCTTTGCTCTACACCAAAATATATGCATTATCTTGTTCAGGTTGGTATTATCTGCTTTGTTCTTCTGTTTAAGCACAAACCTGTACGCTTGCAGTTTATTGACTCCTAACACAAGTCTTTTTTCTCAGATTGTCAATGGCCCTGAAGTATTGAGCAAGTTTGTTGGTGAGACTGAGAAGAATGTAAGGGATTTATTTGCTGATGCTGAGAATGATCAGAGAACCCGAGGTTAGACTGGGGATATTTGTGAGGAAATTAATTTTTCTTTGCCAGAATTGTTTAGCTTTAATAAAGGAGATAATTGTTATATGGTGAATAATTCCCTGTCTTCTAGTAACTTATTTTTCTAATCTCTGCTTCCTAGGGGATCAAAGTGACTTGCATGTTATTATCTTTGATGAAATTGATGCCATTTGTAAGGTAAGCCTTGAGAATTGGCAGGTCCTATTTCATACATGTTTTTATTTTTATTTTTATTTTATAAGATTTTACTTTGCTATCCAAGTAAAGCATGAAGAGAGTACAAGACGTGTCATTGTGCCTTTCTTTTTGTTTGTTTGTTTATTTGTGGTTCATTGCTAGTCGACTCATGCGTTTTATGTGTTCATTACTTCATTTCTCTACCCGCCTCTAAATTGAGCTGATGACCTGGAAAATCCTATTTTCTGCATAGAGGTCTACTGTAGCTGGCTTTTGTAGCGTCATACTAATAATAGTGTTGTGTATTTTAACAAAATCATATCATTTCATGGTTACAATTGGATATGGAGCATTTTTTTTTTTTTGGGGGTAAATAATGAAGAGGTATATTAAAAGGACACCAAGGGGATGTCACCCATTTACAAAAGGGGCAAATACAAAAACATTATGCCCTTAAGCTCTCATCCATAATGCAATCGACAAAAGTTAAAAAATTTAAATTTTTGTTACCACTAAGCCCGACACTCCAACTATACAACCACCTCAAAAATAGAGCTTAAATTCTTGAAACGACAAGACTTTGTCCTCAAAAATATGACGATTTCTCTCCTTCCACATAGCCCACCAAATAGCCAAAGTAACCATGTTCCAAACTCCAAGGACCCAACTCTTCTTTATCCTTCTCGTCCATGCTACTACCACATCTCTTACATTAGAAGGTTGAACCCAACTAATCCCCATAAGAGAGAGAGCTAAATCCCAAAGTGAAGAAACCTACCGACAATGTACAAGGAGATGATCCACAATTTCTTTGTCCTCTAAACATATGTAGCATCTACTTGGATCTCTAAAATTTCTTCTTTTAAGCATGTCATCCGTAGAGATCTTGCCTATGGTGGATGCCCACGCAAAGAAACACAATTTTGTGGGAGCTTTAAACTTCCAAATGGACTTCGCAGCAAAACCACGGCCATCCAAGGCATCAAAATGTGTGGAACAAAAGCTCTTGATGCAAAATGATCTCTTAGAGTTTAGTGGCCACACAATCTCATCCTTGCCTTAGGACAGAACCTCTTTACCAGCAAGTACGGCTAACAAATTACAAAAACTGTCCTCTTTCCAATCATTAAGATTCCTCACAAAAGTCAAGTTCCAATGGCTAATGTAACCATTCCAAAAAACTTCTTGTACCGTAGCGTACTTCAAACGAGCCATCCTAAAAAGATCAGGAAAAAGAGTCTTTAAAGGTCGATCCCCACACCAAACATCATGCCAAAATAACACCCTTGAGCTATTCTTCACCTCAAAATGCACTAAAGATTTGAAACGCTCAAGACCTGTTAAGATAGATTTTCAACAACCAACACGTGGGAATAACTCTTCTTACTCCAACAACCCAACTCATCAATCCCATATTTTGCCTTGATCACGTTTCTCCACATAGCATCATCCTCCTTTGCAAACCTCTACAACCATTTGGTCTCTAAAGCATCGTTCATAACACGGAGAGGTCTTATGCCAAGTCCTCCCTCTTGCTTAGGACGACAAACTTCGTTCCAATTAACCCAATGGAGGCCATTACCATTACCATTAGAATTCTAAAGAAAATCTCTCATGATTTTCTCTAACCGACTAGCAATGCTAGCTGAGATGGTGAGTAAAGACATGAAATAGATAGGTAGACTGCACAAAGTACATTTCAAAAGGGTCAATTTACCCCCTCTAGACAAAAACTTCAACTTTCAGCCTGTTAATCTCTTATGGAACCTCTCAACAATTGGGTCCCAAACAGCTATGCTCTTATAAGGAGCACCAAGAGGAAGACCAAGGTAAGAAGAATGCAGATACGCAACTCCACACCCAAAGAAATGGGCCAAAACATCAACATTAGACACCTCGCCAATGGGAATGAGTGCACTTTTGGAAAGGTTAACCCTTAGCCCAAACATAACTTCAAAAAGCAAAAGGATCCACCTTAAGTAACCCAAATTACTTTCGTCCGGCTTGTAAAAACAAGGGTATCGTCGGCAAAGAGCAAATGGGAAATCAACAAACCCTCGGAATGAGGGTTGCTAATACGAAAGTCATTCAAGAAACTCTCCTCACCTGCCATAATCTCCAACTTACTAAAAGTCGCGCTAACCAAAATGAACAATAAAGGCGACAAAGGGTCACCTTGCCTTAGACCTCTTGAACTTGAGAAAAAACTAGGTGCTTCACCATTAATCAAGATAGAGAAGCGCATAGTGGAAATACAAAAAGAGATTCATTTCCTCCACTTGTTAGGAAAGCCTATTTTCTCAAGAATAGCCAAAAGGAAACTCCAAGAGACATGATCATAAGCCTTCTCAATGTCAAGTTTACACAAGATACCCGAAATCTCAGATCTAATATAAGAATCAATGCACTCATTAGCAATCAAAGCAGCATCCAAGATTTGATGGTCAGGAACAAAGGAACAAAAGCATGCTGCGAGGGACCCACAACTTTTCCAACAACTTTCCTTAATCTTGAAGCGAGGACTTTGGCAAGAATCTTATATACACTCCCTACCAAACTAATGGGCCTAAAAAAACTTAATATCATCTGCACTAGTCATTTTGGGGATCAAACTAGTAAAAATAGCATTTAAACTTTTCTCAAAGACACCTTTATTATGAAAATCAGCAAAAAATCCCATAATCTCCACCTTGACAGTAGACCAACAATGCTGGAAAAAGGCTATATTGAAACCGTCTGGCCCTGGAGCTTTCTCGTTTCCTAACTCAGTAGACCAACAATTAGATATGGAACATTGGATTTAAATAATCCAATGTTTGGTCGGGTTGGTTGCTAATAATCTGAACTCATAAAAAACCCAGTAGCGCTGTGAACTTTGAGCGTATTGTTTTCAATCATCTATACTTGAGAAAGAAAACTAGCTTTTTTGCCCCGATTTCAGCTCACCGCTCACTAGTTTTTTAAATTATAGATTATGGAGAACAGATATGCGCAAAGTTCGAAGTGTTGCAAGATTTTTCGTAAGTTTAGATTATTAGCAACTAGAACCCAAAGTTCCGGTTGTTTAAATCCAATATTCCATTAAATATTGGTCCTAACATTACTTAAAAGGATTTGCGGCTACGTCATGAGACTTGGCTGCAATTGTCCACCTTAACGTGGTTTCGAAGCATCATATTTGCTTCTTAGGAATTTTATGGTTATCACCTTATGCATAACATTGATCCTGAAAATTCGTTGAAAGAACTTAGGGATTGTTGCAAACTTGGTTTCAATTGTCCCACAAGGACATATGTCCATGTTGGGGTTGGGCAATCTTTGGAAATTTTTTTGTCTATTTAGTCTAAAATAAAGTTTCAGGGGTCCATATCCATGTCAGATTATTAAGTAATCTCGCTCTTATGCTTAAAGTGATTAATCAATTTTGTAGTTTTCAGAAATTTTCGGTCATTCACTGAATTCAGTTCTGTCATTGCTTTGACGTATTACATGCTTGAATCACTTGAATTATCATTGACATCTTGCTATGTATTGTGATAAATGCTTTTCTTGGTTTATCTGTGAAGTTTTATGCTTGTTATCCTTTCAAATTTGCAGTCAAGAGGCTCTACTAGGGATGGAACAGGGGTTCATGACAGCATTGTGAACCAGCTCTTGACAAAGGTTGGTTTTGGCTTCAAGATGGCAGTTTATTTCCATCAAAACAGTTGATGCTATTGAACTTGTTCTGATCTTAGCTGCTTGTGTTTAGATTGATGGAGTGGAGGCCCTCAATAACGTATTGCTTATTGGGATGACTAACAGAAAAGATCTTCTCGATGAAGCACTTTTGAGGTTCTTTCAACTTCCTTCTTTTTGAGCACTTATTTTTTGAATGAAAGACACACCTTCATCCATCTTTGAACGTAGGAACTGATAACTAATCCTTTTTGGTTCCTTTTGACTTTCTTCTTTGTGGACAGGCCTGGGCGTCTAGAGGTCCAGGTGGAGATAAGCCTCCCTGATGAGGCTGGTCGTTTGCAAATTCTTGAAATACATACAAACAAGATGAAAGAGAATTCTTTCCTTGCAGCAGATGTCAACTTGGCTGAAATAGGTACGTGGGTTGTTCTAGGTACAATGAAGCCTTGAGGTCATTTGATTTAATTGTTTCATTATTGGGTTGGAAATTAGAAGAGTCATATCTAGAGTGACATGCACCATATTTTTATGATGTAAAGCATACCATTGGGCTTATAATTTCTCTTGATCTTTGCATTACTCTGTGAAAATCCTCTCAGCTGCTAAGTGAAGGGTTCATTGGGTGACATTGTGAGTAGACCTTGCAAAATTTTGTGAGTAGACCTTGCAAAATTGACCCGAGGAACCGAACGACCCGAATCCATACCCGAGCTGACACCCGAAATGAGATGAACTGATTTGGACCCGAATACCCGAAGTAAACCGATCCAAAATCGAACGAAACCCGAATTGTAGCATGACACGAAATGACCCACACCCGAAATGACGCGACCCAATCCAAACCCGATCCATAGTGACCCGACCCCAAGTGAACCGAAAATGGACAACCCGAACTGAACCGTACCCGATTTAAAATCGATCTGATTCTTACCAGACTCAAGTTTACCCAAATAAATAGTAACTTGTTTTTTTAGGTTTTATTC
Organism: Carnegiea gigantea; assembly: GCA_029747015.1. Taxonomy (NCBI): domain Eukaryota; kingdom Viridiplantae; phylum Streptophyta; class Magnoliopsida; order Caryophyllales; family Cactaceae; genus Carnegiea; species Carnegiea gigantea. Next base: position 684,591 of record JAKOGI010000118.1, read on the forward strand.
TGTTCTCTTTTAGGGGGAATTTTGAATTTTTCAAACTCAATTAATTGAGTTTAGGTAGGAAAAGAAAAACAACTTAAGAGGGAATTTTTACAAATGAAATCAATTAAAAACTTAAGGGAAAAAAATAAAATAATTGATTGTTTTAAGTTTTTAATTTGATAGATATGTAGTAAAATATAAGAGAAAAAATATTTTGTCACAATAGGAATTAAGACAAGATAAGTATAATTAACAATTTATTAAACTTATTAGGATCTAGCAATCCTATTTTACTATTTGATTCACTTAATGACTTAATGCAATGCACGCTATGATTATAAATTTATAATATCATTTTGTGACTACTGTCAAAAATTCCACACTACTGATCTATGATTCTAAATCATCTTCATAACATGTTTAATTCTACAAAATCATATTCAAGTATATATCGTTGCATATGATCTCATAATAATGTGACTCATTTGAATTTTGGACAATTAAATTCCAAATCTTGAGTTTCGATAACGAGCATTTACAATCACATAAATATAATGCTAATTGATACATACTCATATATTGGCAGTTGCTTTTTAGTTTTGACTCATTGAGTAAATGCAGATCAAGTTATTACTCTCACAAAGACCAATCTTTGAATATTGATGCATGATCACTTAACGAGCTATCAAAGAATATTGATTCGATTACTAAAAATGTCGACTTGAGCCAACCTGTTTCTATTTATCAACTCCAAATATGACAAACATGAAGTTATAAACCAACATCGGGGTCTAAATAAAAATTTTGTTATTTTCTTTCTTTCTTTTTTTTCACTTTTCAAGGTATATTTTGGTATTGGGGCTCACAAATAAGACCATTGACAAATGATTTGTGTTAGGCTGGTTCACTTATTTTGTCATCGCATAAACTCAATTGAGATGATTAAGACTTGACTGAACGACACATAATCCTTTGTATAATTGCACGGCGCATTTGATAAAGGGTTAGGGATGAGTTGTATACTTGTATTTGTAATTTACTAACTTTCTTAGTAAGTATAGACCTAACCCCTATATATATATATATATATATATATATATATATATATATTCAATTAATCATTAACATATGAATTAAAAGAGAAATATAGAATAAATTGGTTTGTCTAGTTAAACGGTTTTTATCTTTTAAATGCAAGTTAAGAGTAAAGAACTAAAGATGGCTACATTGAAAACATGCAATGATTCGAAAGTAACCCAACTTGATTTATACTTGATTCGATTTACATCTGGCCCAATATTGGCCCAAACATTGAATTGAATCCCATCCGGCTCAAATTATAGTTGACCGATACCCGATTCGAACCGTACTACTGTAGACAACCCGAAACAGACCCGACTCGAACTTCACCCGAACCGAACCCATATGGACCCGAACATGATTCTTGTAAGTGACTCGAACCTGAACCCGAATTTCACCCAAACCGAACCAAACCTGACCCGAGCATGGTTTACCCGGAAGTGACCCAAAACCGAACTTCACCTGAACCGAACTCGAATCTGAAGATTCCGAACCGAACATAGTTGATCTGAAAATGACCCGAACTGAAGTAAGACCCGACCTGTACCTGACCCGGATGACCCATTTGCCAGGTTTAATTGTGGGTTTCTGGTTGTTTCATCCCCCCCCCCCCCAAAAAAAAAAATCACACACACAAAAGAAAACATCAAATGATATATTACTGGGGAACTCATTGCCAACAGCAAAAATTTTCAAATACAATCCTAAAGCCGATGCAAGGCCCTCAGAATTGCACCAAAACCATAAGAGTGTCACTCCCATTTATCCCTTTCTTAACTAGGTGATCAGTTATCTGATCTACTCCCTGAAGATATGCTGATTTAAACATGTTTAAAGGACTTGAGCAGATGGTCAATTTCATTATTAGTGATACACTAGTTATATGCCTCTGGTCAATGCATGTGATACCAAGAAACTGCACTGTGGCTTTGGGATGATCGCTGTCATTTGGAGGTGATGCAGTATCCGATGCATGCCATATTCGAAGGCTACACAGCTTCCTGTTGTGGTCCCTTTTGTCAGCCGCATTGATTTTGTGAACCAAGTAAGTGGAAGTGGAAATGACAAAAAGTTGTTTCCAAGAATTGATTTTAGATTTTAGAGAAGCCAAAAACTCACAAGGATACTTGACAGACCAGGAACAACAAGGGACTTCTGTTGTTCAGTTAACTGCTCCCAATTTTTCTTATTGATGATGTTCACCTTCTGATTCAAGTGAAAGTTAATTCTATTACAACATTTATACTGAGATAGTGCACTTGTTTTTGTAAAATTTAACAGTATACTTAAATCTGAACGCTAATTCTATTACAACATTTATACTGATTTGCTTCTTTAGGATCTTTTTAATTTATCTTCAAATGTGCATTTGGCTCTCTAAAAAATTTTCCAAGTCTTTTTCTGTTACTTCGGGAAACAACCTTCTGCATCAAGGATAAGGCTTCACCTTTTTTGTTTTTGGGGGGGGGGGGAAGGGGTTTGGTAAATCTACTGGATCCTTTCCTGTGGGAGTCCCTAAGTTCAGAGAAGGAAAGCAAAGATATAGAATTTAGAAACTGGGGTGAATTCCCTTTGCTCCCTGTCCCTCTCCTACTGTGTACCGGAGCTCTGTAGTACATGTGTTGGTTATTTTAAAATATGAGAATGTAATAGAGGTTGTATGATGTATTTCTATCGAAGGTGTGAGTGTGATTTTGTCAACGTTGTTGCAGCTGCTAGGACAAAGAACTACAGTGGAGCAGAGCTCGAAGGTGTTGTGAAAAGTGCTGTCTCGTATGCTTTGAATCGTCAGTTAAGCATGGATGATCTTACTAAGCCAGTGGATGAAGAGAACATAAAAGTTACCATGGATGACTTTTTGAATGCTGTTAGTGAAGTTAAACCGGCATTTGGAGCGTCCACTACTGACCTTGAAAGATGCAGGTCAGATTGACTCTCTTCTGCATTGTAAAATGCATACTGATGACATTGGGCTTCGGGTACTTGATGGTTCAACGAGAAGTAATATCTGCAATGTTGGCATGCCTTGAATTTACTAGCTGCATTAGCCAAGTCGATACTATATGACTAATCTTCTGGAAATGCAGGCTTAACGGCATGGTAGATTGCGGTGCGCGTCACGAACACATCCAGCAGCGAACTATGCTCCTAGCGGAGCAAGTAAAACTTAGCAAAGGGAGCCCAGTTGTGACTTGCCTTCTGGAAGGTTCAAATGGCAGGTGAGGTCTTTTTCTTCGTGCTTCTTTGCTTCTTCAGCATACTAATCACAGAAGTTATCATTTTTCTAACTGTGTCTTGACAGTGGGAAGACAGCAATGGCTGCGACAGTTGGTATCTGTAGTGATTTCCCGTATGTGAAGATTGTAAGTTCTCATTTTGTTGGTTTTTCCTTCATATGTTATTTCCAGGTTATTGCATTAATTTAATGTATGTTTTCCAATGTAATGAACAGGTTTCAGCAGAATCCATGATTGGTCTCAGTGAGAGTACTAAATGTGCACATATTGTCAAGGTCCATTTTATCTACTTCTGTATTGTGTACTTCTGATCTTTTAGGAATCTGTTTCATTTGATTTATCCATGTTATGCTTGCACAAGTGGACATAACAACCATATTTGGTGTATTTTGCTTTCGTAATTTTCTTGGAAATCAAATCCACTACATATAAATGCACAGACATTCATAGAGTTTCCACATTAAGCATTTTGTATCTTATCTTGCATGAATACCAACTTGCATTACTAGGCAGACATTCGAATAGGAATATAAAAGGCGACAGTGGAATATTTAAGAGAATTTTAAACTTGGAAAAAGTTAGAAAACTAAATTGAAAGTTTTAAAGTTAGAACAAAAGAGAAAAGGGATAGAAGTTCTAAAACTAAAAATCTTTGCAAATCTGTGGAAAGTTCAATACAAAAAAATTAAAATACTATCCTTAGAACTTTGGAGTCAACAAAATAAGAAAGTGGAAAAATTAACATAAAACTATAGCAAAACACTACCAGATAGTTTGAGATGTAAAAAGGGAAATATTTTTAAAATAAATTTTAAAGATAAGTTAAGACTTTTTTTCTGAAGGTAAATTTAGTTTTAATTTTTTTTTCTATTTTCCTTCAATTTTAGTAGTGTGTAAATTTTGTTTTCTATTATTACTTTTGTAAAGCTAAAGTGATTTTGTTTTTTCTTTTTAGGTTTTTTTGTCAAATTTTTATTGATTCTGTTGTTTTTAAAAAAAATTATTTTTAAACTCCTAAAGTTTTAGCATTTTCAACATTGTGAAATTTTCGTTTTAGTTTGTTAACGTTTTAAAATATCTCCTTCCTTTTTGTGCTTCCTATCTGTAAGATTAGTTTAAGCCTAAAGTTGATTTTTCTAAATATTATAAGTCCTTCCTATATTTTTTTTAGTGGTCTTATTTTCTTCTTTTTATTTATTTTCCAACTTAATGCTTTTCTATTCTATTTTTATATTTCCAACTGAGTGTTATTAGAATATTCTACCAGCAGAGTGGAATGGTATATAATTGCCAAGTTAGGTGGCTAGTTTGCGCATATATGACTCAAAAGAGTAAAGCACGAAATGACAAGTATCGGCATGAATTATTTTGCACATATGTCTGTAGTTTGGACTTGAATTGTGCTGGGCCAATTCTCCTTTTTATTTTGCTCCTTTCACTCCTCTTTCCCCTGGCTTGGTTTCCAAGTTGGCTGACTGATGGGAAACCCCATATGCAGGTCTTTGAGGATGCTTACAAGTCACCTTTGAGCATCATCATACTTGATGACATTGAAAGGTGGGACTCTTGTCAGAATGCTGCATAATAGTATATAAAGTCTCTTGTAGTTTTGTTGTTTTCCTGATGACTTACATTTTGCTTAATGCTTCTCTTGTAGGCTGGTAGAATATGTCGCTATTGGCCCTCGGTTTTCTAATATAATTTCCCAAACATTGATGGTCCTCTTGAAACGACTCCCTCCTCCGGTGTGTGTTTTGAAATTTCTGTACTCCAAGAATTAGTTAATGCATGTTGTCTTTTTGATACATTTCGGTGGATACTATTCCTATGATGTGAAACTTTCTGGATTATGTCTCTGGTCTGTGCCTTTTCTTTCAATACTTAAACTTTAGATGTTCAATTATTGACTTTAGATGCAATATTGGTTTATATCCCTCTAGCCCCTGGCATCTTTAAGACTTGAGCATGTTTTACTGGCCATTAATGCGGGGAAGGCTGTCTATTAGAACTTGCCTTTTGGTTTAGCTGGGATCTTTGTGTTGCACAATTCCCTCTAGGCATTTCTTTTCTGTCATCTGCTTGAATGCAGTGTGTGATGTTGTCTTCAATTTTCCTATTGCCTTGTATGACAAATACTAAATATTTGGAGTTGACCCTTCTTTTTTTTGGTTTCTTTTTTTTTGGGGGGGGGGGTTTGTCATGGCTTCCTATCTTCGCCTGCTCATAAGCAGGGGCGGAGCCAGGATTTAAACCAAGGGGGGCGAGATTAATAATACACATAATATAAACTTTAATAGTTCTAAAAATGAAATGCATAGCTACTACATTTAAGAAAGTTGTCCTCGACGCGATCTCATGTTTTGAAAGTAAAGGATGATATCGTCGTTCGAGAGACTTTTAAAAATATCAATCTCAAAATAAGTAACAACAGCGTCATTTAAAAATTCATCTGATATTTTGTTCTGCATTTTGGTCTTGGTGAACTTCATCGCAGAAAACACTCCTTCAACAGTTGCCGTGGAAACTGGTAAAATCAATGCAAGCTTCAAAACTTGATGTAGGTGGGGAAAGCTCAAATGCTTCTTTGTTTGAACCAACTTAAATAAGAAAGTGATTACAAATAAAATTAGCCCAATTTTAAATCTTCAACCAAAAAGACAGTCAGATTAAAATCCGCATTTTCCAATTCATGAATCATGAGTAATTCACTAAATTAATCAATTATTTAATACAAATCTAACTAAAAATCAGTAAAATAAGCATAATATTTACAAAATAACAAAATTAAAAACAAAAATTGAGTATTTTTGAGAATTACCTCAAATTAGGAGTTGAGATTTAGGAGTTAGGAGGAGAGATGAGGAGGAGTGGAGGCGGCCAGCCTGGCGGGCGGCGGCGGTGACCGGTCAATGGACGGCGGGGCGCCGGCGGCCGGTCAGTGGGTGAGAGAGAGAGTGGGTAGGGGCTGGCGCCTGCGAGTGCGACTGTGCGAGCAACAGAGAGGCCGAGAGGGGTCTGGCAGTCGTGGGCACTGGGTAGGAAAATAAATCTCCAAAACTCAAAAAAAAAAAAAAACATGCAAGGGGCCTGGGGTAGCAACTAGAAAGAATTGAACCCACGACCTCCTAGAACAAGGAGGGGCCAACCGATCACACGAGCAGGCATGATTTTGTGAATTACATCTGAATGAATTAATATATATATATATATATATATATATATATATTATATTTGTTTTGTCCGCAAAAATATCCCATATTTAATTTTTTTCCCCAAAAAACTGGGGGGTCAATTGACCCCCTTGCCCCAATGTAGCTCCGCCTATGCCCATAAGCGCTACTATTTGCCATTAAACTTGCACCCAAGATATAGTTCTACTCCAATTCAACCTAATCCCACCACTCTTCTCTAAATATCCAATTTCATGTTAATACCTTCCCTTGTTTCATCGACAAGTACAATATTATCAGCAAACAGCATGCACCATATCTCAAATGGCCTATGTCCTGGTTTTCTACTAGGACGGAACTTCCTGTACCTGTACCACATTTGTCCAATGGCCTATGCCCCATTTCTCCAATGGCCTCTGTTCCCCTTTCAAAAGGTCCTTCTGTCACTAGTCTGTGACCAGTAATACAGGATCTTAACTTTTTTTAGCAATCGCTAAATTTGAAATCGTGATCCCATATTCTTAGCACTTGCATGTAGCACTTCATGAAGAAACTGGAAGTGGCGACCCAGGTAATTGGAAAGTGGTTATATAAGTGTTGCTGGTGATTTTGGATTATGTGGGTGAATAAGAGAGAATATTTGCAGCATATTTGTAGAGAAGTAGCAGTAATCAACACCATCCATTTTTTTTGGATGAGTAGATTTTTACCGTTGTACGCTACTTGCGGGGAATCGAACCTTGATCATCAATTCATCATTATGGGAACCAATCTATTCTAGCCTTTGACTGGACTAAAATAGCTATGAACCTTTTCCCCTGCTTTATGTGATTCATTCTTTTTTTGGGGGGGGGGTCCTGGTCTGTTGAAGGTTGGCTGGACTAAAATATCTACACTAAAAGTTATTGTAGATGGAGAATTGTTATCTTTTGCTCTTACCATTGCACAACGTTAGATGCGAATACATCTGATAATAGTTTTGTTCCTCAGTTCTGATATTCCATATCTTTGGTCTTCAGGGTAAGAAGCTTCTTGTGATTGGGACTACTGGCGAAGTAGGTTTCTTGGATTCAATTGGCATTCGCGAGGCATTCTCAGTTACGTACCATGTACCAACATTAAAGACTGAAGATGCCCGAAAGGTAACCTTTTTGCCTGTGCTCCACATTGTAATGAATTTAAATTTCTGTTTAGGAGTTACTCTATCCCCCCCCCCCCCCGGGAGTGGTGGTTCAAAATCTTAGTTCTAGTCACATTGGATGATGATCATCGAAATATGGTTGTTAATGCCTTAATGGCTTGCGTGTGTCTGCTTGGTGGTCGTTGACTGGTTGTATTCATCTGTGTTGATACTAATGTTTGGTTGGTTTCTTGTGGGCTGAAAATCAAATTTCTTCATCTCTGTCACTGTTAGGTTTATGAATCATTTTCCAGAGAGGTATTGAGGTGGGCCAGGGTATCCCATCTCTTATAAATCATATTTATAATATGCATTCAGTTATCCCTGAGGCATCACTAGCATATCCAACTAGCATTCATGTCATTACCTGAAAGCCTGAAAGGGACTGTAGAAGACATGCTTATCTGGCATAAGGTTACATGTGCTCAACTCAGATCTTGAGTATGTTTTCTTTCTTTTGTTTTTTTTTTTTTTTTTGGGGGGGGGGGTAGTGCTGAACTAGGAAGCAAGAATGGGAGTTTGAATTTGAAGGCATGTACTCTCAGTGGTCATTGATGGCAAATGATCATTTGTTATTTTCCCTGCAGAGTGCAGGTTGGAATGAATGGGGGTGGTTCAAAATGCTTGACTTCATAGCTGAAATTGTTGGGTTTTCTCCATTAGGTCCTTCAGTTCAGCTGAGAACCCTGTCCACCCAACCGTCCACCTCTTTGATAGATGGCATCATTCATCTTCCTCCTCCTTCCCCACCTGGTTGTCGCAAGTGTGGATTCAAGGGAGAACCAGCTTCATTTCTCCGGTCTTTTGCTGATACGGTATCTTCTTTGGGTTTGAGGAGTAGTATGGAGGTGAGTGATATGGGTACTACTTTTGATCATGCTGAACCGTTGGAGGTGCAAGTGAGGGGGTTGTCTTCTAGGAATAAAAGGATTAACCAGGAGAGCCTAGGGTGTCCTAAGAGTACTCAGGTTTATATTCGCCGAAATCGTTCCCTTGGCTTAAGATTGAGGGACAATGGGAGAGACCTCTTAGGCAATAAGGACTTGAGTGGGGTTGGAGGGACTCCAGATGCTCTCCTTGCTTCACTCCTTAATGCTCAGTTGGATTCCTTTACTCCAGCTAGAGTTACTTCGTATGATCCTGTGAGGTTGGAGTCTGAAATCAATGGTCAGCTTTCCAATGATATTGGTATTTCTTGGGCTTTGAACCATTCTGCGTAGTCTCAGGTTCATCGAAGTGTTTTGCTGTGATTATGTTCTCTACTTCTATTGCCCCCATTTCTCCTCCTCCCTTGGCCCTATCTTCTCCAGTGAGTCTTCTTTGGTTCAGAGGAATCCCATTTCGTCTTCTCTATTTTCTATGGGAAATTCTCTTCAGTTGGTAGTGTTCCCTGCTATTTTGTCTCAAGATGTTGTAAGTGATGCACTTGCCCTGAGTGTAGGATCCCAGAATTCTGCCTGCTTTTCCGAGGACAATGATAAGAGAACCGGACCGGCCGGTCGACCCGGTTGGACCGGGACCCACTCTATACCCCGGTCCGGAACACGTGAAAACTCGTTCAAGCTATTAAACCGGTCAAACGCGGTAAAAACCGGCCAATTCGGTCAACCAGCAGACCCGGGCGAGCTGCAGTTCGACCGCTTTTTCTTAAGACAGGTACCAAAAAAGGAAAAAAAATATATGAACCAATTGTCGTCCTGTTCCAGCTGCCTTCTACGATGTCGGTGGCTTTGCTTGTCCGTGCTTTGTCGTTGTCAACACATCGATCTTGGCTCAGATCTGAGCAGAGGATGGGAGAAGACAGAGAGGGGATAGAGGCTAAATGGTCAAGAGAGTGAGCAGGGAGAGAAATAGGATGTGAAATGTTTGGAGAACAAAAAAAGAATGCAAAGGAAGCGGCAGAGATGGTATTGAATATTTTTAGGGTTTTTGTCTCATTATATTGCTTATATGGCATGCATTGATTTATCTCGGCTTGTTTGTATGTGGGCTGGTGCCTGCGGGCTATTTCTCACTTAATTTTGCTTGGTGAATTGATTTAGGTTTCTTTTTAACTTTCTTTTTCTTTGTATTCTATTTAGATAATTATTTTTTTATTAACATTATGCATCATGTTGTTTTATTTGTGCAGATTATGTGAGGAAACACTTTACATTGAAAAAAATAGTGAGGAAATATTTAAAAATGATAATTACAACAAGATCTGTATTAAAAAAATTGCTAATTTTATTTTTTTAAGATCACTTAGTTCATCAATTCGAACAAAATCTACCTCGGGTTTATCCGAGTCATGTCGGTCCAACTTGGTTTGACAATCAACCATGTAAACCGGTCCAAAACGGTCTGATCGGTCCGACCGGTTGACTCATTGACCCACTCCTCCAACCGGGTCAATCACCGGGTCGGTTCTCTTAACATTGTCCGAGAATAATGTTGCCGACGGTGAGCCTTCTGTGTATAATTGGCCCTTGATCTCTGTTGGGCCCCCGTCAGTATCGAAAGACTTGGTAACTCTCGCAATTGACTTCTCTTTTCTTCAAAATTCCAATGAGTTTTTTATCTATCGAGGATGGGTTGCCTCCAAACTTAAAGGCATTGCATCCTGTATTGGTGTGGCCGTTATAGGGTATGAAACTGAGGTGATTCAACTTCTTTCAAGAATTGAAAAAAATAACACTTCGCCTAAACAAAGTGTGGTTAGAACACCCCCGACTACCAGAAGACAAAGGGAGTTGCGAAGACTTGAATTCGAAGTGAACTATGATAGAGCTAATGCCTCTACAAGTGGAATGTTGGTGCCTTATGTTTATATTGCTTTCTTGGAATGTGAGGGGTATTAATGATCGCAACCAGAAAGTTTTGTTGAAAAGGTTTTTGAGGGATTGGAAATGTGACCTTGTTTGTCTTCAAGAGACGAAAATGGAGGTGGTCTCACCTTAAGATTTTCGCTCTTTTTGGGGTTATCACCCTGTTGATTCTGCATCCTTAATGCAGTGGGCTTACTGGGCTCGTTGGGGGTGTCCGTGTGATGTGAGACAAGAGTGTTCCGCATGGTGTCTTCTTGTTATGATGACTTCTCAATCACTTGCATTCTTCAATCAGTCGAGAGTGGTTTCGCTAGGGCTTTGACAGGTGTGTATGGCCCTCAAATTAGGACTGATAAAATGAGATTTTAGGAAGAGCTCCATCTTATTAAGGATAAGTGGTATGGGCCTTGGTGTGTTGGAGGGGATTTCAATGAGATCATATACCCACAGGAAAGGAGTTCGGGTTTGAGTCCCTCTAATTCCATGGACAAGTTCCATGACTTCATCAATTGTTGTGCTCTGGTTGATCTTCCTTTACAAGGGAGTGATTTTACTTGGTCTAGAAGTGGTGAGGTTCTAGCTTGTTCAAGACTTGACCGTTGTCTTATCTCCGTCGATTGGGAGGTTGCCTAGACCTCTTTGAGATCATTTCCTTATTTGCTTAGAAAATGGGAAGTTCGAGAGAGGGAGGATTCATTTCAAATTTGAGAATATGTGGCTTGAAGTTGAGGGGTTCTGTGATCTTATTAAAAGGTGGTGGGAAGAGGCTCATGTTGAGGGATGTGCTAGTTTCGTGATTGCGAAGAAATTGAAGGTGATCATATCAGAAATCAAGAAATGGAATGGAGAGGTCTTGTGGGGATATCAAGATTCGGAAATACAACCTCACGCATTCTATTAACTAACTTGACGCGAAAGATGGAACTTCTAATCTTTCTAATGAGGAATTGGAGCAGAGAAAAGCTGACAGAAATGAGCTAGCAAAAGTCATCCTTATGCATGAGATCTCTTGAAGGCAAAAGTCGAGGGCATTGTGGCTTAGAGTTAGTGATTGAAACAGAAGATTTTTTTTCATAGGGACTAATTTTCGTAGGAAATTCAACTCCATGTCTTTTGTGATTGTGGATGGGAACCGTTTTGAAAATTGTGACGAGATGAAGTCTTCCATCCATAGGTTCTGCAAATCCCTTTTTACTGAGTATGAAGCTTGGAGACCAAAAGTTGACAACGATAATGCCCTCTTATCGGTCTCTGCTAGAGAGGGGCTTGAGTGGGATTTCTCAGAGGAGGAAATTTTTAAAGCTCTTTATCATTGTTGTGGCGCTCCAGGCCCAGATGGTATGACTATGGCTTTCCTCCAAGCGAATTGGGACACTCTTAGGGGTGATGTTTTAAGGATGTTTAGTTTTTCTACACTGGGAAATTTGTGACAAGCCTTAATGTTACTTTTATTGGGATGATTCCTAAGAAAGCCAATGCGGAGAATATTAGATACTACTGACAGATTAGTTTGGTCGGATGCATTTACAAGCTTCTTTCTAAAGTTTTGGCCCAAAGATTGAGAGGTGTTATAGGATCTCTTATCTCAAAGAATCAGAATGCCTTTGTAGGGGGGCGTTCGATTCTAGATGTCGTGCTCATTACTAATGAGCTTATTGGCTATATGGTCAAATCGGGGGTTCTGGGGTGGTTTGCAAGTTGGACATTGGAAGGGCCTATGACCATGTCAATTGGATCACTTGGATTCAACAATGCATCTCTTCGGCTTCCTTTACAATACTTATCAATGGTTCTCCTACAGATTTTTTCTCGGCTTCTAGATTTTTTCTCGGCTTCTAGAGGCCTTCGCCAGGGGGATCCGATCTCTTCTCTTCTGTTTTTGTTGGTCATGGAGGTTTTCACTAGGATGTTACTCGCAGCTACTTCAACAGGTCTCCTATCCGGATTTTCAATGGGCCGAAGGAACTCAACCACGGTTAGTGTATGTCATATTCTCTTTGCAGATGATACCATCATTTTTTGTGACAATGATTGTGACCATATGGTGAACCTGTATTGTATTCTTATTTGATTTGAGGTTGTGTCTGGTCTGTGAGTTAACTTGGCGAGAAGCTGTATTTTGCCAGTGGGCCAGGTGGATAATGTCCAATTGCTAGTGAGTGTGTCAGGTTGCACTGTGGATTCTTTTCCTACTTACTATCTTGGTCTCTTTCTTGGAGCAAAATTCAAAGATAAATACATCTGGGAGTCAGTTGTGGAAAGATTTAAGAAAAGACTCTTTGGGTGGAGAGCTAATTACCTTTCTAAGGATGGGAGGCTCACTCTAATCCCTACTTACTTCCTGTCTCTTTTTCCGATACTAGTGTCAGTGGCCGCCAAGTTGGAAGCCAAGGAAATTACTTTAGGGCTCTTTTGGCGGTGATTTCAAGTATCATTTAGTGATATGAGATATTGTTAAGCTTTCCATGTCGAAAGGAGGGTTGGGAGTCAGAGACCTAAAGATCTTTAATGAGGCTTTGCTTGGTAAGTGGCTATGAAGATTCATGAAATGAGAAGGCCAACATTTGGGGAAGGGTGATTTGCTCTAAGTATGGTGAGGAGGGGCTTGGGTGGTTTCCTTCTAGACCTAGTGGTCCTTATGGAGTAAGCCTTTGGAGGTTCATTTGTGAAGGATGGGATAGATTTTTTCCTCATCTTTCTTTTAAGGTGGGTGTTGGCTCTACCATATTTTTTGGGCATGATCATTGGTGTGAAGGTGCTCCTTTGGGGGACTTTTTCCCTTCTCTTTATGCTCGTGCAGAGAATAAAGAAGCTGCTGTGAGCCGCATATTGTGACCATGTATCAGGCTGTGCATGAAATCTCATGCTAGATCTGGTGGTTTGGATTTGAAAGAGGGGGATGTGACTTCTTTTTTTAATTGGGAGATTTGGTCTTGCATTCTTTTATTTCTTGATGATTCTAAGCTGTTTTCCCTCTACACTTATGCCTGTGTTTCTCTCTGTGCCAAGAGGAATGGGATCATTTATAAGGAATTCCACTCCCAAATTAGCTTCATGTGCACTTAACTATGAAAGTACCTTTTTTCAATTCTTGGGAGGGAACGCAGAAGGCTGTACAGGAGATTGCGAACATTATTTTTCTTGATTTTGGTACAAGTTACAACCTTTTTTTTTTCCCCATGGCCATTGCATTGACATCTATCTATTGGCATGGACTTGTTGGAAATTCTGTTGTTGAACTGAGTTAACTTGACCTGGGTATAAATCACTTTAACTCAATGGGATATCTGCTGCTTATGTTGCAATTGTTATCTCATTGAGAAACGTGACTTTTGGGTGAAGGAGCTTCGATGGCCTGACAGTATAATATCAACTGAGCTCCATAGTCTGTGGAGTTGTATTGGTACTAATACTGGATGAAATTCTTTTTTTTTTTGGGGGGGTTCACTTTTCTGTGCTTGGTATTTGACCTTTTTCATATGATACTGTTTTATTACACAATATTAGAAATGGCACTGGACAATTCTAGGAAATGAATGAGCAGATGATGCAGTCAGATTTTTGATTTGAGTATTTATTAAGCACCAGAAATATAGTTATTGCTATTCAATTTCCCTCCGTTTTGACTTTTGTTCTGTCTTCCTTCAGGTACTGCAACAGCTAAATGTATTCTCTCCAGATGACGTAGATTCCGCTGCTGAGGCCCTAAATGATGTAAGTTTTCTGACTTCCCTTGCTTCAACTCTTCTTTTCCTGGATCAATACGCTAGGAGAGTAGGAGAATTAACTTGCGATTTTGGTATCAAAGAAAAAGATGGATTAGGCCCTTGCGATGCACTTAAGGTCATGCAACGTATGACAGTATGATCTTACCTTGATGAGTTTCATCAAGGCAAGCACATAGCTGCAAGAGTACTCAATGATAAGATAGGTGCCACCAAGATCACTGTGGGTTCCTTTCTCTAGAACTAGTTAGACAAGGAATCACCACCATACATTTTAAGCCATAGTCGACGTGATCATCTTGCTGAATGCAACAATTTAGACAAAAGAAATAAAAAGAAATTGACGGCAAGAACTTTACGATAATTATTACTGAAGACGAGAGTTTACTCGCATTTTCGTTGGGTTTAACTAGACAGGATAGCCCTTGAAACATTTTCATATAAGACAGGCCTGAAAATCAAGAAAAACGATGTCCTAGTGTGCAATTATTAGAAGCAAAATAAACAGTTTCAGTCGTGCATAATCAGCTTGTAAGTGTCCCCCATAGAGTGTTTAAGCAGCTTATTTAGCTAATCTACTTCCCTAACGGTCTTCCCATCTTTTCAACCAAGCGTGACTTGTCCAGCTTCCCGTGGCCTTGTCTTCTTTTGGAATCCTGGGCTCCACTTGTTTTCACCTAAGAGAGAGCTGCAATTCTTCTTGGTCAAGTCAGGCCTAAAATTATCTAGAGTTGCTAGAGATGCATGAAGGTTCAGAAAGGTGCATTGTTTTCCAAGGGACTGACTTAAGTGATAATAAGATACTGGAACCTGAACCCCCCCGCCCCACATATACCTGGTTGATCGAAAAGGTCAGCGTACTGCCATTATATTTTTGAACATGGATAACTTTTGTTGTTGGCAGATGCCGATCAAAAAACTCTACATGTTAATTGAAATGGCTGCTCAAGGAGAGTATGGCGGCAGGGCAGAAGCCATTTACTCTGGCAAAGAGAAGATCAACATTTCTCATTTCTATGACTGCCTTCAGGACGTTGTCAGATATTGATTCACAAGACGATCGATCGAGGTTTGATGTTTGTGATAGGGGTTTTTTTGCACATGAGAAATTTTGATATAGCTTCAGCATTTCGGGAAGTGGGTGATATTTTTCTGTTGATTTGTTGTTCATTCTATTCGCGCTATTTTACTGACTCTAATGTGTGCTCTTGCGCCCAGCAATTAGAGTTTTATATGATTAGCTCAGATGGATAGGCCTAACTGTTATAACCAAAGCACTTTCTTTTTTCTACGTATTCTACGCCTCGATAAATTTTCCAATATTCGTAGCTGATAATGAGCTTGTTGAAGTATGACTGTTTAATTGATTCAGGTATCTTGGTCAAAGCAGATAGTTGAGTGCATTTCATTTTATATGAATCTCTTGTATTTCTTTGGTTTTCTCCTTGCATTCCGTCTTAGACTGTATTCTCATGAGGCATGATGAAGTTTGGCGAAGGTATGACAATATAAGCAAAGTAGGAGTTACGTTTGAGCCACAGGTTAGAGATTGACATTTGACATCACTGATTCAAATTAGTCACTTGGGTTGGGTAACATTAAGTGTCCAATTCAACATAAGTGTTAATGATTATACGTTTGTGTTTTATATTCAAAACATTTTTTTTACTTGTATTATTATATATATATATATATATATATATATATATATATATATAGGGACATCTGTTACGGAAAATCTAATGGGTTTAGTAATAAATTTACTAATAAAGTAACTTACAAATGCAAATATATAACCCATCCCTGATCCTATATCAGATGCGTCTTGCAATTATCCAAAGGATTATGTCTTGTCAAGTCAAGTTTCAAGGCTGTGCGAAGACAAAATTGATGAACCAATCTAACGCAATCATGAGTCAATAGTCTCATTTGTAAGGCCCAATACCAAAACATACTTTCAAAAATGACAAAAAAAAAAGAATGAAAATATGAAACTTTTATTTTGACCCTGACATTGGTTCATAACTTCATGTTTGTCATATATGGAGTTGAAAAACAGAAACAGGTTGGTTTAAGTCAACATTTTCAATAATCGAATCAATGTGTATGGTAGCTTGTTAAATGATCATACATCAAAATTCAAATATTTATCTTTGTGATATTAACAACTTGATCTGCATGCGCCTAATGAGTCAAAACTCAAAAGCAACAACAATATATGAGTATGTGCCAATTAGCATCATATTTATGTAATTGTGAGTCATCAGAGCTCAAGACTTAGAATTTAATTGTCCAAAATTCAAATGAATCACATTATTATGAGATCATATGCAAACATATATTCTTAAATATGATTATGTAGAATTAAACATGTTATAAGATGATTTAGAATCGTAGATCAGTAGTTTGGTATTTTTGACAATAGTCACATAATAATATTATAATCATAATGTACACTGCATTAAATCATTAAGTAAATCACATAGTAAAATAAGATTGCTAGATCCTAATAAGTTTAAAAATTTGTTCATTGTGCTTATCTTTTCTTAATTTCTATTTTGACCAAATATTTTTTTTCTCTTATATTTTTACTACATATTTATCAAATTAAAAATTTAAAACTATAAACTATTTATTTTTTCCCTTTTAAATTTTTAATTGATTTCATTTGTAAAAATTCTCTCTTAAGTTATTTTTCTTTTCTCACCTAAACTCAACCAATTGAGTTTGAAATTTAGAATTCCCCCCAAAAGTCTAAAGCCTAAAAAAGGGAAGTCACTGCTAATAATTTAAAAATTTTATTATTTTAAGAAGCAAAACCTAAGTGAAACTTAAAACTGAAAACCATGCACGACAGACTGGACAGTTGAGACTGTGATAGTTGCTTTGCTTAAATCCCTCATCTCTTGCCGCCTAAAGCTCTAACCATCTCTCAATCAATCTCCTACTCGCCGGCCGCCGCCTAATCCTCCTCAGTCTCCTACTCGTCAATCACCACCTAATTGAAATACGTCAACAATATTACATAGCTAGATTATAATTTGCTTGTTTATTAAAACTTGCACTAAATTATTATATGAGCTTTTCTTCTAGACCTTAGCAATAAAATTTAGGAAATTAGAAATAGTTTTGGGTTGATAGGCTATGTGTATACTTCGGTTTGGGTTATATTCGTGTCGGGTATACTCATATTCGGGTTTTATTCGGGTAAAATTGACTCGAGTAAGAATCAGATCGGTTTTAAATCAGGTACGGTTAGGTTCAGGTTCGTACATGTTCGATTCACTTTGGGTCGGGTCACCTTGAATCGGATTTGAATTGGATTGGGTCATTTCGGGTATAGGTCATTTTAGTTCATTTTAGAATTCGGGTTTCGTTAGGTTATAGATCGGGTTATTTCCGGTGTTTGGATCCAGATTTGTTCATCCCATTTTGAGCATCAGTTCGTGTATGAGTTCGCGTCATTCCGCTCGAATCTCGGGTCAGTTTTGTCAAGTCTATTTTGGAGGGGTTTAGATAGTCAAAACAGCTAACTAGTGTTTGGTTAGAGAGTTTTTTGGGGGGGTTATTTTGACCCACGCAGCTCTTTTTTAAAAGACTATCTTCATTAGCCTTTTGGGAATAGTTTTTTGTGAAAATGACCTACCTATCCAAGAGTTTGAAAAAATTACACCATATACTATTAGCCTTTTGTAATGATATTTAATATTATGTCTTATTAATTTATCAGATATTAAATCTTGAATATATAAATTTCAATTCATAACAATAAAACATCTAGCAAATAACAAAATAATGTTTTAAGACATTAGTATCATGTAAATACACACAAGTTGAAAAGAAAATAAGACTAATAAGAATACAAATTATATACAACTAGTAACAAATTAAGATTTTATGAATAAAATTAATTTGTATATATGACATCAATTTAATTCTTTTTGAAAAGAAAATAAGATAGCTATTAAATGAAAAAAATATTTTTAATTAAAAAGTAATTAGAGATAAGAGCAAAAATGAAATTTTACTACATTTTTTAAAAAAACAGCTAATTTTACAAAACATTTTTTTTTTTTATAAACAACTAATTCATACAACAAATACAAATGGCTAATTCAAACAGCAAACAACTAATAACTAATAATTAATATAAACAGTTAACAGCTACCAGCTAGTTACTATTTGTCAAATAAGACCTAAGTGTATAAAACTCGACAAATATCGAATAAAACTCGATCATTACACATCTTTTAATAAAATGAATTGCACTTTTAGTAGATGGGCCTTAGCTTTGTTTGATCTGATTCGGACTTCTTCATTTTTAATTTTATTTTGGTTGTATCCTAACATGTCCCAATTAACGCTACGGCTTACGCTGGGCTCTTTAGACGAACCTTTCTAGGAGGTTTGCGGGCACGCAGTGAATTAATGGGACACCACAGTATCGCATCAAGATCAACAAACGACCACCGCCACCAAGAAAAAACGGGAAAAAAAAGAGAGGACATTGGCTACTTAGCTGGTTGCAAAATTGACTTAACCAAAAAAGGGCTAAGGAACCCCAAATAGGCGGCTAGAAAACCAACCCACCCACACTCAGATTAGTTGGCTAAAATTTTCCAGCACGCACACATTTTAAGCTAGTTCAATCACGTTGATTGTTCCATCCTGTAGCACACTGTACACTACAGGATTCGCTTGGACATAGGTTCTTCCTAATGTCGAATGAGTATCTTCATATCTAAGACTCCCCAGCCTACTCGAAATGAAGTGGTTACAAGTTACAACAGCCAACAAATTCAGACTGCCCAACAAAGAAGTCCAGGCCCTTAATTCTAATGGCACACCCCAGAAAAAAAGGGGGGGGGGGAGAAGCAAGAAAAGAAAGAAAAAAAAAGGTGTCTCGATTATATGCTTTGATTTATTTCTGTGGACGGAATATAATCTCCCAAAATTTGCTGTAGCCGGTATTACCCAGATCTCTCCCATGTTCCACCGAAGATCAGGAATTCTGAGTACACCATTTGGCCACAAGAGCAGTGGCAAAAAGAAGCACAAGGGTAGTTCACTTATTGAGATAGGCCTCCCAACCCTCCTTTTCTAACCTTTCTGTCTTTGCTAACACTTCTTCTCTACTGTCTTCGAGATAGTGGGCCATTCTGCAAGAGAAAATATGGGAGTATTACAATTTAGAACAAAAAACTCGTGTTCTCTTTATTTTTTGCTTGAAGAACATTTACATGTTTCTCCTTTTTTTTTGGGGGGGGGGGCGTTTCAAGTTGTTATGACCTGTCCCGCAAGTTGACATTTCCAGCCCCAAGCATTCTTACTGCTAGCAGAGCTGCGTTTGTAGCATTATTTATTGCAACGGTTGCAACAGGTACACCTCTAGGCATCTGCATTTGAAATGGGGTGAATCATATTCAATATACTAATACCGAAACTAATATCGAGTCCAAACAGCTGACCAGATACACTAATGAATAGATGTATGTGCACATCAGCTTTAGTGAAAGCTCAGAAAGAATGAAAGCACGCGTACAAGTTTCAGTATTATCGTAATAACCCAGTCTTAACATGGACCCAAAACTGCCCAACTCACCTCGCCCCCTCTTCCGCCCCAAGCAGCTAGCAATTTTTCAGAAATGTATCAGAACAATACCTGAACAATTGACAGAAGGGAGTCAAGTCCATCCAATGAGGAAGCTCGTACAGGAACACCGATTACAGGCAAGGGGGTCAACGCAGCCACCATACCTGAAAGAGTGATACTTGAACAAACTAGATCCAGTTTAGAAAGCATTGACTTAAAGAAGCAACCCATGTTAACATGTAACCTGGCAAATGTGCTGCACCACCAGCACCAGCAATGACGACTTGGACACCTCGCTCTGCAGCAGATGTGGCATATGAAAACATCAGTTCTGGTGTTCTGTGTGCAGAAACAATTCTCACCTGCAACATTTTAATCAACAAATTAAGGTAGTGAAAGTGATTAACCCCCCCCCCCCAACCGAAGAATAGAGAACCACTCAAAAGAAAAACTGAGAGAAGATTGACCTCATGTGGAACACCAAATATATTTAAGATCCGAGCAGCGTCCTTCATGACTGGAAGATCTGAATCAGATCCCATTATGATCCCAACTTGAGGAGAGTTTACATCTGGAAAGCAAATCAGACAGAATCCAAATATATATTATTTAAGAGAGAAAAGTGATCCAAAACCCAAAAAAAAGAAGTCACAACACGATGCTGCTCCATTTTGAAAAGGAATGGCACAAACATCAGTTCAGGGCATGCTGAATTAATCATTCCAACTATTCTTCTATTAAACAGTACAATGATCAAAGTCAGTAAGCCTCCACATAACAGCAGGCATGTTCTCCAAAACTTTCTACAAAAAAGTTCTCTGAGTCCCAGAACAACAGGTAAGACGACAATGTGGCTACAAGCAATGATACAGAACATGTAATCTGTCTAATTTCCATTTGCTTCTCCATTCTTGAAAGTGGATAATCAGCGGTGGCAAAAAAATGCAGTTTGGGTTCAATCTGATGCGGCCAAATTGGATAATGCAAAATCCAGACAAACTTTGTTTGCCAAAACTCACTTTATTTCAGGTCAGAGAATCAGATGATGCTGAATCTATGTAATATCATACTTCTTCAATAGAAGTACGAAAAACTAGGACAAATTCAGGTGAACGGACAAGACTTAGTCTATTAAAAAAACATACTTCTACAATAGAACACTTCGGATGAAAATTCATGATCCTACCCAGTTTTTTCCTACCTGGACACATTCAGTTAAATGGACAAGATTTTGCCAGTACTCATACAAGCATACCAATGATAAAAGAACAGACAATCAAGCTGATCAACTGTAGATCACATCAAGTGAGATATTTGCTTTGAGACGGAGAAAAATTTAATTAGTCACTAAAGAGCAACTAACCATCCCCCTTTTCTTCTTCAAGCACAGATTTTAGCTTTGCCTCCACAACATTCATAGAAGAGCCCACAATGGTGATATGACCCATCTTTCTTTGCCTTTTCATTTCTGCAATGACATGTTCCACATTGGCAGTGTCAGAAACCATGGTCCATGCAGCCTCTATTAAAGGAAAGAACATATAAAATTGAGCCGCTTTTTTTACAGACCTGACTTGTCATACCAATGAACAGATGCTCCCGGGACACTTAAAGCTTTTTTCATGAGTTGATGGGCTTTAAAAAACCCTGGTTCTCCCTATAAACAAGGACAGAATGAGAATCATATTGTACTAAACATGTAAAAAATTTCAGCAAAAGACAGGAAAAAAACTAATAATGACACCTTCTTACCGGGAAACTTAAAATTCCTTAGAAATTATTTGACTTTCAATCCAAATGAAGAGTCTCCCAGTATGTTATCCATGCATGTGTGTCTCTGTGTGTGTGTGTGTGTGTGCGTGTGTGTGTGTGAGAGAGAGAGAGAGAGAGAAGGGGTAGGAGCAGGCAGAGAGCATTACATCTTCTTCTCCCAGTATGTTATACATGATTGCAGATGGTGTCTTCATTGATGGATCACCAAGTGGAAGCCCAACAACTGCCCGCAGGTGTTGCTCAAACTGAGAGGTATAACAGGATTCAATGGTGTGATGCCCGCTGTTATGTGGTCTAGGAGCTACTTCGTTAAGCAAAATCTGGCACCACAGTGAAGGATACTGACGGTATCAAGAGAAAATATGGCAATAATAAATTCTGAAGGCATAAAACCAATGAAAATAAAATAGAGCACTACCTGTCCATCCCCAGTCAAGAACAATTCCACGGCAAACACACCAGCTCCTTCCAATGAGCTCACGGCTTTATATGCAACATCTGAGGCAAGTTTACGGATCTTCCATGGCACTGAAGCAGGCGCCTTAACTATATGACAAATATTTTCTCTGCCAAAAAGTGCACAGCTAATACATATCAAACTAGTTAACACCCTCTTTTCTTTTTCTTTCCTTCTTCCCTTTTTCTTTATGGTTTTTTTGGAGGGAAGAGGAGGAGGCAGGTTTGAAGGGATCGTATGATGAAGAGTTATGTAATGCCACCATGATAGGGATAATAAAAGATGGCAAAGAACACATACTTGTGTATAGTTTCAACAACAGGATAGCACAGGACAGAGTTGTCTCTTCCTCTTGCAACAACAACAGCCAACTCCTGAACACAGAGGAAACATTGCATTATCAGAAAGAAAGCAACAAATCCAGCCCAACTAACCAACACTGCCACAGTATTTGATGACGAATAGATAAACTAACGTCCACAGAATTGATACTAGGCGAATATTGGCATCAAATACTGATTAAATTGGTCTTATTGATAGTAGATGGAGTGGTAACTTTGATGGTCTTTATACCACTCAATCCCGGTATAAATGGCCAATAGGGCGAGGTGCTAAATTCTGGCAGTGGAGATTAGTTTGGTGGCTTTGTTCAGCCCCAAAACACAGCTTTATTTTTCTCTGCTTCTTATCCATGGAAGACTGCTCAGTAGAGATAGACTACAGCAGATTGCAGTTTCATGTTGCTGAACATAAGTTGTATTTTTTGTTAACATCAATGGGAAATCAGATGCACTCGTTCTTTAATTCCTACATCAGCAGCGAAGTTCTCCAGTCCATTTGCAATGGGTTGGGATACATATGCTGGGTTATGTGAGAAACAAGAATACTTGGAAGCAGAGAACAGATCATTGCTGCCAGTTTTGACTCTTGTATCTTTCACATTTGCCCTAAGATGCAAAAGAATATTTGGTTACAAAAAAAGGCGGCAAGAGCAGATTGTACATAAAATTAAATAGGGAATTTGCATCAGGTTGGATGTTGGAGACTTATCCTAGAAGCAAACTGAACTCTGCAGACAGAAATTGGACCGGAAGCTCAAGAGATGGCATATTCATATCACTAACTTCTATCGTAAAAAGATTTTGCGGTTTGTACACATTTGCATAGTTCAGGCATGTGACCAAAATGCCCAAACAAAGGTATATACAAAGAAGAGCACGAAAAGTGCATGAAGCCAAACCAAATGAGCTAGTACTTCATGCTGTCGCACCTTACCTAAAACAAGGATTTCACCTTTCGTCCCAACAAGCCTATAAATCTCATGTTCACCACAGAACTGGCCTTTGAGATGCATTGGTATGCTTTCAGTGATGGGTAGGCATGAAAGATGGGAACTCAAACCAAACTTGTAGCAGGACAATGGTGAACAACAATGTGAGAATGTATGGGTTCTTGACTTCTTGCTTGATCTAGGGTATCTGTTTGGAAATGAAGTTGTGATAGACTTGATGAGCATACACACAAGTGACAACTATCAAGGATAATAGGCACTTCAATTGCGACCTTGTTTGGCAGCTTAGAATGACATTGATTGGGCATAGTGGACTTTGGTAGGGAGTTATTACTGAGAGAAGGGGTTGTTGGCACGAATTAAGTATTATGGCTTGCTAAATCGGAGTTCTCTTGACTTCATGTGAGCCTCATAATGCAAATTTCTTGGACAGAAGTTCTGTCATCCAACTTCCTCTCCAAGGACCAGGATTTTTTTTTTTTTTTTGATCAGGAAAATAATAAATATATTTCATTAACAAAAGGGTGGATGCAAAGCTAGCATTCTACAAAAGGCTATACACATCCCATATGCACACTGACCACAAAATCTAAAAGAACAAGAGATGAGCAACAAAAGACCCCTTTGTCCCATAGATAGCGAGACTTGATGAAATAATCTTTAAAACATTGAAGCGGCATCTCCATGCCCTCAAAGACTCTCCCATTTCTTTCACGCCAAATGCTCCAAAAAACCGTATGAGGACCAGGATTATTAAAACCGGCCCACACAAAAAATACTCCATCCATCATCAGGGCTTTGCATCATCTGGAAATCCCTGACAAAGCCACAAAAGCTGGGCAACTGCTCAGCATCTGAACACTGGGACTCCACATCCCGGAAGATCCTAGATACAAAAGGCACATGGTGTTGTTACAAACAAGGACTGGAGCCAAGCTTGAAGCATTGTCACTCATGCGGGACAGAAGCCACGTGGGACCTTATCTTGCACTCGGAGCTCCATTTGGCGGCAAGAGTACACCAGCACAGTCTGCTTGGATGTGGGCTCTGATATGATATCATTTTTTTTTGATAGGGAAAAAGAGTAAAATATATTAAACTGAATAATGTACAAAGGGATGGTTGCAAGCAAGCAACCTACAAAAGGATTATGCACACCCTAGATGGAACCTATCCACAAAATCAATTACGTCAAAAGAAGAGTCACAAAAGTTCCCACTATCCCAGACAAAAAGAGTCTTGATAAGAATATCTTTGATTCGTTGAAGGGGCGTCTCCTCTCCTCTGATATGATATCATTACACCTACCTACCTGCAAGTGCTTTAAGGGGCATGGTACTTCTGAACCTACAACCCAGTGGTTTCTAAGCTTGTTGATTCAAGCCACAGTGTCACCACCTCAGCTCAAATAATTATTTGAACTTTGGCACAGATAAGCGAGATTCTAGGATATTGACTTCGAAAACAGTTTGTTGGGAAATGAGAAAATTAGGAGACAGGTGGGAAGATTGATGAAGATATCACTGTTTGGAGTTGGTTGGGATAAAATTTCATTGTTTGGTGCATAGGGTTGAGTGAGATTTCCTTGTCAATCTCAGTGTAGTTCATCAACAGTCAACACTATTTGTACAGACTGTATCTAACTTGTACATAGTTTGATATTTTGGAAATGTATGATTCCTTCAGTCCATTAACAAATTTATTAGATGTGGTGAGTGAGTTTTTGAAAACAATTAATTTCATCTTAGTGAACAATGACATAGCCGGTTACAAAAACCAATTAAAAAAAGAGAGTACCCAATGATAGCACCACTACCAAGTACTTTTCATCTTTGGTGCTGTGAGGGGGGGGGGGCAAAGGAGGATTCCAGGTAACTTTGCATCAGACTTCTCTCTTCCTTCTTTTCTTCTAGAACATTATGATGGCAATAGAAAAGGTGAAACACTGGGAATCAAACCATATAGCACAACCACTGAATATCATGATGGCTACCACTAAACTTCCTCAAACTTCAAACTTCATACATCATATAAAAGATACTCCAAGGAAAAGGCGGCCACAAGAATTAGTTGTTCCTTTAATGACTAAATCCAGTAAGGAATTAGTGCAAGTAATATTAGACTTATTAGTCCCAAGTTACAGTCATCTATACTACCAAGTACCAAGCGATTCATTCGCACCTGATAATCTATCTTATTGTTGTCAGCACTTCTGTATGAATGTATCCCAGGAACTAAGACAGGTTTTTCTCCTTTTTTGGAAGAAGCGAGATCAGCTTCATAGGAGGTGATAATTGTAGTTCTCGTCCCAGGAGTAACAGCGATGCTCACAGAGGAAGTTGCATCTTCAACTGACTGATTGAACACATGCACAAAAGGGGGGGGGGAGAGCTCTGACACACCCTTGTCTACTATTTTGGAGAAAATAATAAAGGTACAGGATGCAATTGAAAATATTGCTAATGCTGTGCAAGGCTATAGTATTACAAATCAACAGGACAGCACATTCTTGTTCTATTAGTGTGCACAATCTATCAACATGGAGCATGAATTCTTCAAATCATAAAATTAACATACACATCTAATCTCTCCAAGATATGAGACATACCTTTACAAATGGGGCCCATTTCTCAACATACAAACCTCGTTCATATCCTCCAAGAGCTGCACGACAAGGACATTAACATGTTGGAAACAATAAAGTAGAAGATATTTTGAGGAAAATTGAGAAAAAAGAAGTAAAGACATCTCATATGTGGAAGAAGACATCCAAATTATGTACATTGTATGATTCAATGGAAGAACAAGGCAACAGAGGTTTGCTACCTTGTGCACCTCTCTTTCATAAAGGCCATGCAAGATCAAAACAAAACCACTACTTACCATATATTTCATTATAATCAACAAATGTTTCAATTAGCGTGTATCAGATTGAGATCAATCAGACTATCACCCTCCGCACACTGTCAAGACTAGAATTGTGCAATGATACTTTTTCTCATGCCAATTACTTTGAAATATATTAGATGGTTAGTGTTAGAAACATATCCTTTTGCCTTCAATGAAACTCCGCATTGCTGTACTAATGAAGTTAAACAAACAGAAGCTCATGACTGCTCCTCAGCTCACGACTCCTAGAGACCTCGTATATTTTACATGCTTATCCCCAAAATCTTCCACTTGTTATCAGAAGGTGAAAAGAAAGCAACATAATAAAACTAACAAGTTCACAAATCTGAAACAAATAGCACACATTTCCTCAAGATCCTCACAGGCATAGTCCCAAAAGTTTTAACATTCCTACCAGATCATCACAGAAAAAGCAAGAGAGCAAACTTCAAGGAGCAGCATCTTTCTTATTAAAAAAAAAAGGAAAAAAAGGGACCAACATCTTTTCAAATTCCATTTATGATACCCGAGGCTCATCATAATTAGCGCAACCCCATGTATTCCACCTTAAAGCTACAGCATGTCCCCTCAAAATCCTCATGTGCAGGCATGGCCCTAAATTTTTAGCCCTATTGCCATATAAACAAAGAGAAAGAGAGAGAAATGCAATTCAACTAACAAAACCTTTCTGCATTCTATTTTACGGGTTAAGAGTGATCCTAACCATTGGAACCACCGAATACACATGCACTTAAAAAATAGCAAAAAACCACATATGAAAAAGATCATACCACTCACTCCAGAAGAAAGATCCTCCTCACATTTGGCAACAGCATTACCTCGCCCATCATAGGCAAGTCTTCTGCTTTTGATCATAAGTGGATAATCAAAAAGCTTCCCAGCCCTCTCAGCACTTTCAAGATCCTCTATCTGCATAAGACATTATCCTTCACAATAAACCAATAGAAGACGTACCCCAGTAAAGTAGCAGATGCTTGAGAAGAATTAGAAAGCATCACATCTCATTGGACTAGTAAATAGGGAACTTCATCATTTTCTAAGTAAATGGAACAGCGACCAACCTGCATAAACTCAGGCAACGGAATCCCATGGCGAGAAAAGTGAACCTTCTGAAGATATTTATCCTGCATTATTTAGCATATGCTAGACATGTTATAAAAACTGAATTGGAAACTATTAGCCTTATTATTGAGAAAATCTCACGCCATCCTATTATTGGGGACTATTTGACGAACATAAGGAGAACTTAGGAATGAAGTATAGACAAGCACTAACTTGCATTCTTGTAGAACAAGACCAAATTAGATGATTGACATACATAATCTTAGACATTCACGAAAACAGATGCGAGATACAACAACACCACCACCACCTCCCAGTGTGGGTCCCGCATCGGCGGGGTCACGAAAACAGATACGAGATAGTAGGCGGTAAATTTAATCTGCCACTGAGAATATCTCACCAAAACTAAAAGGTCTAATAAGGTGGAGCTGCCAACCCACAAACAATCCATGTTTACAATCCTAGTTAGCATTGTAAAATGAAGTATGTGTTACCTGTATTATCCTAATTGTTGATGCTTTAGGTTGGCAATCAACTCCTTGCCGTTCAAGCTTATCAAGAGTAGCAGCATCCACATGCTCAATCTCCACAGTCAAAACTCCACATCTAGCTAAGCAGAGTGGAATTTAAGTTGGAATCATGAAAATGAGACAAACTTTGTGGAAAAAACCCAAAAAAAAAAAAAAAGGTTGGCGTACATATGAAATAAATAGACTGCATCACACTAAAACCTAACCTCTTTGCAAATTCCTGAACATTGGCACTATCATCAAAGCTCCCAACCATGTGATCATGAGCTAGAGAACTAGCCGGGCAGTTTTCCATCGGGTCCAACACCACTACTTTGATGGCCAATTCTGATGCAGCCTCACATAACATACGACCTAGTTGCCCACCTCCCAAAACACCCACAATCTTGTCAGACACACCATGGACAGGCGGGTGCTCATTCCTGACCGGGGGGGGGTAACGGCAAGGTCCTCATGAGAAGGCACAAATCACAATACAGTAAAAATTTGTTGCTAAAAGCATTAACTTTGTAAACTTCAATATTCTGCTTGAAAAGAAAAGCCATTGTTCCACTTTAACGGTTAACCACTTTCAGAGAGAACGAAAACTTCCCCCGAATAGTGGTGGTACATTTGCGATTCTCATTCACTATCCTCAGTCACTAAATTAACATCTTAAAATCCAATACTCCAAGTTAAAAATCCATACTTTGAATTAAAGTTCATCCCAAAAACCCAAAGTACCAGCTTTTGTGAGACGGTAAGAAACAAGCATAGAAACGATATGCAAATGAATTAACTACAGAAGTTGCTCAGAAAGACATTGAATTTAGTGAAGGACAGGATGACTCGTATAAATCTGCAATTCAAATTCAAAATCAGCAACAGATAAAGGGGGGGTTTAGCAAGACAAGATAATAGATTAATGAAACTTACATGATAGAAGAATTAGGAGATTCGGTAGAGACTTTGCAAGAAAAAGAAGCGGGAGATTGACGCTTATCAGAGTTGAAGGATAGTGAGGAAGAAGGGGGAAAGTGAAAGTCCGTAGAAAACCCTAACGAGGTCGAGGAGCGAGAAAAACTGGCACGTTTGACGGCGGTGGCGGTGGTGGAGCACAGAGTCAGAGCAGCTTGTGCCTGTTGAAGCATCGCTAAAGCCTCACTGCTTTCGCTGCTCTTCACTCTCACGGTCCTTCTGATACCCGTGGTGACCGTAGTCTTGCTCAGCAGCAAATCATATATATATATATATATATATATATATATATATATATATATATATACACACACACACACACATTGATTATTTTTAGGATTTAGACTTGGGTTTTAAATATAAGTATTAAATGTATCATTTTTATTTTAAGGCATTTAAAATTGGATTTTTTTTGTCGAACAATATTCAAATAAATGTAAAATCACAACAAGGAAATGAATAAGGTATATGAAGTGCTGTTATGATTTGTTTTTTATTTATATATTATAAGTCACAATTCTTCAAGTATCATTAAAACACTAATTATTGTAGTCAAAACTTAAAAGGAGTCAGTTCAATATATTAACCTGTAAATTGTATCAATATAGCATAAAGCTAGCAAATCAGAAGTCATTAATTAAAGTTAGAATATCAAAAAATTTAGTATTAAAAAAATGATTACATAGGTGAGTGGATCGACATCTTAATTTCTTTCTTTTCTTCTTCTTTCATTTAGCTTCTTTGCTTCATTTCTTTTGAATTTTTTCAATGATGATAGAATTAGATTATAAGTTTATGTTACAATTAGATTACAATTTTATGTTACATTAATTAAAGCTAGAATTTTTTCAATGATTATACAAATGAGTGGATCGACATAGTAGTAGAATTAGATTATTATTATTAGTGTTGCCTTTATCTTTGTTTGTATTTATGCTTCACCGTCTTAATTTTTTTCAAATATTGTATAGTTAGCTATAGGTTTTGTAATTTTATATTACATTTATTTAGATTTATATTGCAATTGTTGTTTGATTCTTATTAAGATCTTCATCCCGAATTATGCATTTTATATATTTTCTTTTCAATTGTTTCTTTCAATTCACGAATAAATTAATCAAATTGAGTTGGAATTGAATTTATATTTTTTCAATATAAAATCATAAACTAAGCATATTATAAATATTAAACTCAAAAATATAAAGACATAAAATTTTAAACAAACCTGTACAAAGTACGGGTTCAATATTAGTTATTCCCTATAAAGGCGCTACGCCCCGTACGAAACAACAGCGTTAACGAAAACAGCAATGTGCGGGTGTCTTGTTGCTTAATGGGTTGTGGCCAACACAAACCCAAGTTCTCTGTCCTTTCGTACCACAGTGCATTTTAACTTTACTCCCCTTCCATGTTTGTTACTTCATTTTTTGTGTGTGTGTTTTTTTGGGGGGCATTGCGACAATGTAATGTAAGCTACACCAACATAGATTGATTTCATGAGTTTGATTAGAGTTGTTAAAAAAATATCCGTAATCGATAATCCGAACCGAAAACCCACTATCTGATTCGAAATTTCAGGTACCCGAACCAAAGTATTTGAAAATTTTGATCAGGTACCTGAATCAATATTTTTTTCGGGTTATTGGTTTGAATACGGTTCTAGTATTTTGAGGATTCGGGTACTCGAAAACCCAAAACTTTTTTTTTGGACTTTTTCATAACTTTTTGTTTATAATCCATACCCTAAAGACTTTGTAAGTCAAATATTCATAAACCCGAAGAAAACAAGTATTTTGACTTCGTTGCATTATTTTGTTTGAATGAGTTGGGCATGAATATGATGTTAACAAGCTTATGTCCTATGGAGATGTGTACTAATTAAAACGTGAAGAGGTTGGGTGATATTGCCATATCGTGTAATAATTTCAAGTGCAACTGGATGCAATGCAACAATGTTTTATAACATAAATAGAAATAATTATATTATGGATGCAAAAAATTTATTAGGCAAAGTAGGAAAAAAAAGTTTAGAAAAAATGGGTTATTGGGTAACCAATAACCCGAATCGAAATTATCGGGTACCTGAATATGAGTTACCCGAATATTTTGGTTCGGATACGGTTTACCGTTTTGCCGACTCGAAATTTTCGGGTACCCGAACCGAAATCGCTTTGGGTTCGGGTACCTGAACCATGAACACCCCTAAGTTTGATATTTACTTAATAAGTTTTTGAGTTCAAGTCAAGTGAATGAAAATAGTTTACAATAAGAAAAGCATATTCCTTACAGACTAATGGTAACTTGACTCTAATTTAATAGAAGATTATAGGGCGAAGAAACACATAATGCAAATAGATATCTCGGTTCGGGTGGAGGGGTTGGACAAAGTTCGGGTATATTCGGGTTTGGATAAAATATTGGCCAAGTGTATTTCGGGTTCGGTAAAATACGGGTCGGTGTATTTTGGTTTTACGAGTTTCGAATCAACCCAACAAGTTTAGAGCACCTTTTCTGTGAGTTTTTTTAAATCTTTTTTCAAAATCAAAAATTCTGCGTATTTATTACCCAAAACTATCAGTATTTAATAAAAAAAATAATAATCATAACTTCTCAAAAGAATATTAAAAGTACTCAAACTTTTTATTATAATAAATGAACACCTTGTATGAACGGATAAAAAATTAAACTCCACTTGGTTTGGGTAGATTGACCCATAAATTAAAAGAAGGTGAATAATAGCAGGCCGGTCATTTATAGGGCAACCCTTCTAGGGCATGTTAATAGGTTGTAACAGTTTGACGACTAATAATCTATTTAACAATTCAATATTTTTATTAAGTAACCTACCAGTTTTCAATCGGATAAAACATTATTAATGGCCCGACTCTAATGCGAATACGGCTATCGGTTTTCCTGCCACTAGTATCATAGTTCAATACTAGTTAGAACGAAAACCAAATAAAACTGAATAAAAGAAGCACAAGATATTATCTTGTAATTATAACATAAAAATTTTAAATTATTACAAAGTAATTAATTTAAAAAATGATTAGACATATTTGTTTAACTAAGGATATAATTGTATGACTTCCATATCTTTAACACTTGTCTTCTTTCAAACTAACTTTTTTTAAAAACAAATTAGATAGTTATTTCATGCAATTTTATACCTATTTTTAACATTTTTTTCATTTTAAAGTTGTGTATGATATCATTTTAAGAGAATTGAGAAGAAAAATAAGGATGCTATTGTTCAATTTATAAATAGATGCAATACTCATATAATGTATTTTTAAACTATTTGATAAAAATGACTAACCATTAATATCAAAATGGATAAATTAGAAAAATAAAAAACTAATGATATAATGTTTGGTTCAAGTGGACAGGCTCGGGTTCGGGCTGAGTTTAGCCCGCTAATTTGTGTGTTTTTCGGATTCGCTTTGTTTCAAGCTCGAATTGAGAAAATTGTGCTCAAAACCTAAAATTTTCGGGTGGCTTTGTGTCGGATTTTTGGATCGGGTCAATTTTTGCTAGGTCTAATGCAAACTACAAGAGCAATTTTTTTTTTTCTTGGCTATCCTAACCAAATTATGTATATGTTTTTAGCTCAGGCATGGAGAGAGTGTGATTGTCGGGAAGCTTTGTTGATGGAGAGAAGGTTGCATCCACTGTTTGCACAATTATCACCCCCTTTTGTGACTCGCAAAGAACTCAAGTCTCAAGTGAACCCCTAAGATTAAGCCTTCAATACCTGAGTCAGTTAAGCATAAAACTCAATATATGCATGCATGTAATGAAAGAGGAATGGATGGTAGGATTTGGGGAATATGAGATAGAGTCTAGGCCATGTGAACAAAGCATAAGAGTTAAGTAGATCATATGAGTGGCGATGTGTGGGATTACGTGCCTTCTTGATGATGGTCTCATCAAAACAAAGCTCTAGGTCTCTTTTTTCATAATCGTAAGAGGTGAAGTCTCTTAATTTGCTTTATCTTATTTGCCTATAAATGCGCTTTGTATCTTTCTCCCCTTTTTTTAGAGTGATTCATACTATCTTTTATAAAAAGATTGTATGTCCAACTCTAGAAATAAGGGAAAGTTTGCTTGACCATATGAAGATGGAAACGTTCCTATAGAAAGCCTATGCTAGCTGATTTAGAAATCATGGCATTGTTGAGCAGGGTGACCTCACAACTGTTTGATGGGCTAGATCTAGGGTCATGGCTAAACTATATACATTAAAGTGATGGATGCATCTTATCAAGGAGAAATATAATTTTATAATTTTTTTAAAAAAAATCTCCCCAAAAAGAGAAGAATCCATTAAATATGAATAATTTTTCAGTTTATGAGGTACAATCGACATAAACAAAATCTTTACTACCTAGAAATTAACTTTACATTTTTTATGATGGTTGCTCGTTTTTTACTCAAATTACTATTTTTTTTTGTACAACTTGAAAAAAAAAATCTACATATCTGTTATAATTTTAAATGAAATTTTCCTCCAATATAAAAAATTATATTTAAAATTTTAAGTTTCGAGCTTTGTCGAAGAATCGTTTCATGGTGCGCAACACTAACAATTTTATGGCTAATACCTAATCAGTTTTTCAATAATTTACAACAAAACAGCTTTCGTCCGGCCAAAGACTCCCTCCCGGTCCGAGCCTCCCCAACCGGCCGAACCCGCCTCCCAAAAATGAAAATAAATAAATAAATAAATAACCGTCGCCTCCTCTCTCTCTTCTGGTCCGAGATAACTTGCATGAAACAGAATTCAAAAACTTAGCAGTAACGGTTTCGGTTTTCTGATCAACATTTCCAGGTCTCCTCTCCCTCAGCCATCGCCATGAACATCAACCGAATGAGGTTTCGCAAACTCCCTCTCCAGCAAAACACCACTGTTGTTCGTAGAGTTTCCTGTTTCTCTCTCTGTTTTTCTCTTTCTCCTTCTACCTTTGCAATTGTACCCAATCCCTGACGAATTCCTCCAGCGTTTTCTCTCTCATCTCACCCACGCCGCGTTTTCAGTTTCTCCCGTATTTCGCATTTCATTTGTAAAACCCTAACCCTAACATACCCACAACCTGATTAAGTCTGACCCAATTTCCTTTCTTTCTAATCTGGACGCACAATTCTCTCTCCTCCCCTGCTTTGTTGTTGAGCCGTGCAATGTACAATGTCGGCTTGATAACGACGTTTAGAGGGAGAAGAGAGATACCCAGGAACTCTAATTCTTCTCCTTCTCCTTCAATAGCGGAATTTTGAAGCTTTCTTCGTTTTTTCTTCATTTACGTGGTGAATTTAAAAGAGAATTGAAACAATAGAATACAATAATGCTGTCGAGTACGAGGAGTTCTCTGGAGGAGATGCTGGAAAGCCTCCTACGGAGAGAAGAGCAGCCGAAGGATGTGCCGCCGGCGTTACCATCCCGGCCGATGTCGAGAGCGAGATTGCCGTCGTCTCGCCGGTCGTTGCCGGTGCGGTTCCAGCTCGACATGTCCAATGCCGTTGGTACTAGTGGTGCGGGTAGTATAAGTAATAAGGAGAGGGTGACGAACAACAGAGAAAATCAAGGGCTCTCGAGTGTGGGGAGTGCTAAGAGGATGAAATCGGATGTGTCTCCGTATGGGTTGATGGAGGTGGAGAGAGAAAGTGGAGGTGGTGTTCGTATCACCTCCACATCTACTGCTTCGGCTCCATGGGAGGATAATGTTGATTATTTCATCAGGAAGGTGAGTTAAGTTATCTCAATTTTCATGGTCATTGCCGAACTAATTTGGGTTTAACGTTTCTGGGCTGACTTTGCATCTTGATGTAGAACAAAATATGTGGGGTTTATGGCGTCCATGATCATTTTGTGGGGTTTATGTTGTATATTAGGATTCTCTGCACTTGGAGTCGGACTACAATATTGCAGTCCACCCATCCAATGAGATTTTGAGCTGTTAAATTATCACTTGTCACTTGTAATAAAATTAGTTTACGACCAGTGGTGAAAAAATTTCCCAAACAGATTCTCAACTGTTGGATTGGAAGGCTACAAGATTGCAGTCTGCATCTAACTGCAGAGGATCCGAATCCATTGGGGTGGGCTTGTCTGTGATGGGTATAAGTACCAGCATTCAAAGGCATGTTTGCTTAGTACATTCAAAGCTGCTCCTTCGATAGTCTTGACTATATTTTTTTGAACAAACTGCTCAGGATGGGAATCTACTGAAACCCTGCAGGCTCTATTATCTGTTTGATTATATTTCCTTTCCTATGCGAATTTTTTTTATATACGAAGCTTAATATCAGAGTGTCCTGTTCCAGAAACTTCGTGTATGGTGTAAGCTCTCCTCAGGGACGTGGGAGTTGGGAACGATAATAACAACATCAGGCAAGGAATCACAAGTAAAGCTTGCATCTGGAAATGTGAGTTAGTTTACATCATCTTGTGCTGATTTTGTCAACTAGTTATGAACTAATCAGGTGTTTGCCCACTGACATCCTGCAACTACTGTAGGACATCAAAGTATTGACAACAGAAGTCTTACCCGCGAATCCAGAAATACTTGAGGGTGTGGATGATCTAATACAACTTAGTTACTTGAATGAGCCTTCAGTTCTTAGCAATCTGCAGTACAGATATTCACGGGATATGATCTATGTATGCGCTCATCTTTATTTAGTAGTATTCTTTGTTTTCCTTTCCAGTCCGTGGCAAGATTGCTTCTCACGTTCTCATTTATTTTTTGTGGGCGTTTGGCTCTATAGAGCAAAGCAGGACCTGTTTTGATTGCAATCAATCCATTTAAAACTGTGCAAATGCATGGGACCAATTTCATCCAAGCATACCGACAGAAACTAGCAGACAGTCCTCACATTTATGGTACAGCGGATGCTGCGTACACTGAGATGATAAGAGGTGTGATTTTATGCATAACAGAGTATGTTTTTAAGCATTCAGCTGTTCTTTGTTCTTGTACTCATCATGCCATTTGCTTTCCTCACAGATGGAGTGAACCAATCCATTATCATAAGGTGATTTCAAATCTCGCTGTTTTCCACCCAGAAGAGGGGGGGGTGGTGGGACGGGAACATTGTTCCTTTCTATTATTTCTTTCTCTGAAAGGGGGGAGGGGGGAGGGTTCATTTTATTATTTTAATAATCGCTTCCTCCCACTTTACAGTGGCGAAAGTGGTGCTGGGAAAACCGAGACAGCAAAAGTTGCAATGCAGTATTTGGCTACTCTTGGTGGTGGAGGAAACGGAATTGAACGTGAAGTTCTTCAAACAAGTCGTATACTAGAAGCATTCGGGAACGCAAAAACTACAAGAAACGACAACTCTAGCCGATTTGTTAGATCTTTCCTCTTTCTTTGATTCCTTTTCCCCAATTTTCTTTGATTTCTTTTGGTCATTTATTTTTGGTGACCGTTCTTCCTGTTTATGGAATTTTAGCAGTACACAATTATCGGCACTGATGTTGAAGATGTTACTTGTCTGCATTCTTGATCTGCTGCAGGGGAAGTTGATTGATATTCAATTCAGTACTGCCGGCAAGATAGGTGGTGCAATCATTCAGACTTGTGAGTTTCAACTTATCATGTTTTTCTCTTTTTCTTTCCAGGAAGTGATCCTTGTATGTCATTGGCTAACTTTTTGTTCTTGTCTTTGGTTTTTGCTAACCTTGAATCTGTTCCAGTCCTGCTTGAAAAGGTGAGAAGGCTTTGTTTACATGACATCTGAATATTGGTGATATCACATCTCAATGTTGCTTTATTTTCTTATCCTGGCATTAATCTACTTGACGCATGAGCAGTCGAGGGTAGTTCAGCTAGCCAGTGGAGAGAGATCGTACCATGTCTTCTATCAACTTTGTGCTGGTGCACCATCTGATCTAAGAGGTTATTTCTTGTTATTTCGACAGCATGAAACTGTTCCATTTATATTTCTTTGTAATTGGACTTGCCAGTGCGATTGTGTTTCTCGAAAGACTTTTTTTTTGGGGGGGGGGGGGGACTGGGTGCACATTTTTGCATTGGAGATTGGCTAATGGGTTACACTGTGCTAAATACCAAGTGTCATCATCACTTATTTGCTGCAGGTAAATTGAACATTAGAGTGGCCAATGAGTACAATTATCTTAACCAGAGTAATTGCTTGGTGATTGAAGGTGTTGATGATGCGCTCAACTTCCATCAGCTTCAGGTAATGAAACTTTATCAGATATGTGAAATGATCCTTTCTGCTGTTCACTTTCTCTGCTATCAACATATTATGTCAATTTCTTGTGTCTTATTGTGCCAGGAAGCCTTAGATATTGTTCGAATTGGCAAGGAAGATCAGGAGAGGATGTTTGCTGTGCTTGCTGCTGTGTTATGGCTTGGGAACATATCATTCCAAGTTGTCGGCAATGAAAATCATGTGGAAGTGGTTGCTGATGAAGGTATTACTTCATGCTTCTGACATTGTTTTCTACTCTATGATATTGTTTGGCACATGTTGTATTGTCGAAAGAGAACTTTGAGGTTACATGGTTGACCTCTGGTCAGTGCTACTTGTCAGTTGCGTTGATCCTTGTTCACAAAGCTCTGTTGCCTG
Organism: Carnegiea gigantea; assembly: GCA_029747015.1. NCBI lineage: Eukaryota > Viridiplantae > Streptophyta > Magnoliopsida > Caryophyllales > Cactaceae > Carnegiea > Carnegiea gigantea. The sequence goes on from JAKOGI010000118.1 coordinate 721,937, forward strand.
TATGTGTTTCCGACTTTGTCTGATGCAACTTTTCTAATTTTCACTGAAAATCCATTCACTTGTTTAGAAATTGTACAAGTTCCTTTTGTGGACGTTGATCATTAATCGTTATATTCATCTACGGCTTCACATGTACTTTTGGCTGGCTTGTTTTGTTTAATCAACCCTGCTTTAATTTTTTTGTAAGAAAGAAACATCAAACAGAGTTTTCCTTTATGTTTGATTATTTGATGAAAAATAATAGCAGTAAGATTCCTTGGATTTAGATGTCATATTTTTTTTTCTTTATTTACATTTCCGATTTATGGACTGTTTTACATAGAGATTTGTTAGTTTTGTTCGTTTGGCAGCTCTTACCACTGCCGCCAGTTTGATGGGGTGCAGTGAGCAGGAGTTGATGTTAGCTTTGTCTACCCATAACATTCAAGCCGGCAAGGACAGTATTGCAAAAAGATTAACTTTGCAACAGGTTTGCGAATATAAACATCCCTTGTCCTAAAAGCAATGCTGCCAGGAGAATGTAATGCCATTGAACTAAATCTGTTGTTTACAGGCAATGGATTCCAGAGACGCATTAGCAAAATTTATCTATGCAAGGTTGTTTGATTGGCTGGTAGAACAAGTAAACAAATCACTTGAAGTAGGTAAACTCCAGATTGGAAGATCCATAAGCATCCTTGATATTTATGGTTTTGAGTCATTTCAGGTGTGTAGTTTAAATTTTCGCCTGCAACGTTATCAGGTTGTTTTGCAGACCACAGTTATATTTTAACTTGCACTTGCTGCATGCTTTCAGAAAAATAGCTTTGAGCAGTTCTGTATAAACTACGCAAATGAGAGGTTGCAGCAACATTTCAATCGTCATCTCCTCAAACTTGAACAGGAGGTAAGCATTTGGAACTCAAGTGTTTCAACTTCAGACCTCAAAACTAATTGCTTGCTGGTCAAATTATTAGCAGCTAAGCTGCTGAAGATGTGCTTTGCAATTGAATTAGGGAATAATGTAAGTGCTGTGACAGTGACTATCAAACTAGTGAAATGCTCCTTCTTATTGCCTGATTGCTGGAACAGAGAATCTGTTCTATATCCTATGATTACTGCTTTAAATTTATTTTTATGTTCTGGGTTTCCTTGTTACTGGAACATTCTCCTAATATTTTAGGCCTGCTTTTAAGTTATAGATAAACCGTTGTTTTGTTGTATTTTAGGATTATCAAGCTGATGGAATTAACTGGACTAGAGTTGATTTTGAAGACAACCAAGGGTGCTTGAACCTAATTGAGAAGGTACCATTGCCAGCCTTGGTATTTTTCTCACAGCCAGGGAGTTTTCTTAGACATCAATTAATCTCATCTTTTTTTACTTGAATGTCAATTTCACTTGTATATATACAGAAGCCACTGGGGGTATTATCTTTACTGGATGAGGAATCAAATTTTCCCAAGGCTACAGATCTGACCTTTGCCAATAAGCTTGAGCAATACCTAAAGTCTAATTCCTGCTTTAAAGGAGGAAGAGGTGGGACGTTCAGTATTTGTCATTATGCTGGACAGGTAGGAATTCTTCATCTATGCTTTATATTCTAGTCTTTATGGTAGCGTGTGATCACTACAGTAGTTCTGGTTGGTCGATTGAGCAATGAGTACAGAGCATATTGGAGGATATCACACCAATACATGACTTACTATTTTCCTTTTCCTTTGAAGGAAAGAGACGGTGTTGGGGAGAGGGGTGGGGGTGCAGATGGAAAAATTGTAACGCCCCAACCCGTCCCAGGTCGTGGACAGTTACCAGGAATGGCTTCATGGATCGTCAACTGACCCCACAAATCACCACAAGTCTTTTCGATGTGCTTTGTTCTTACTCATACATTGCCTGAGAAATTTCCCAGGAGGTCACTCATCATAAGGGTTCCCCACAACAAACACGCTTAAGTATGGAGTTCTTATGAATGAGCTCTCCGAAAAGAAAGGTGCACCTTTGGTGATATAAGTAGTCACTTTGATCCTTTTAAACCACACGTGGGGTGTTATAATCACCTCCACTTGAAGCATACAACGTCCTAGTTGTGTCTCACTAACTGACTAATTGACTGACTTATGCGTTCTCTTGACCGGCGGTCCATACCTAGTATCTTTGTCCCGCTAGATGACTGCCCAGGACTCTCCCGTCTAATGGCGCAACTCACGGTTGCGGGTCGGCTCCGATACAATCTATAACGCCTTGGCCCCTCTCGGGTCCGGAACAGTTACTAGGAACGACTTTAAGTATCGTTGACTTTGTGGCTTAAAAAGCATTTGAAGTAATTACTTATATCACCAAAAGTGCACCTTTCTTTTCGGGGAGCCCACTCTTAAGAACTCCACAGTTAAGCGTGCTTGCTATGGGGCAATCTCATGATGAGTGACCTCTTGGGAAGTTTCACAGGCAGCGTGTAAGTAAGGACGAAGTATAGCGGAAAGACTTGTGGTGATTTGTGGGGCCAGTCAGCGATCCTTGAAACCGTTCTTGGCAACTGTCCGCGACCCAGGAGGGGTCGAGGTGTTATAGATGGTATTAGAGTCGACCCACGATCGTGAGCTGTGCCAGTGAACGGGAGAGCCCTAGGCGGTCACCTAGCGGGGCAAAGATACTAGGTATGGACCACCGGTCAAGAGGACTTATAACTCGTTCACTCGGTCGGTTAGTGAAGTACAACGAGGATGTTGTACGCTTTAAGTGGGGGTGATTGTAACACCCCGAATATAGCTTAAATCACTTTTAAAGGTTCACTTTTCTTTTCGGGAAGCCCACTCATAAGAACTCCATGGTTAAGCGTGCTTGCTGTGGAGTAATCTTATAATAGGTGACCTCCTGAGAAGTTTCCCAAGCAGTGTGTGAGCGAGGATGAAGCACGGCGAAAAGGCTTGTGGTGATTTGTGGGGCCAGTCAGCGATCCTTGTAGCCGTTCATGGAAACTGTCTGCGACCCGAGAGTGGTCGGGGCGTCACAAAAATCCCATCCCGTCTCATGTATACATGTATATTGTATGATTGACTTGGGATTAGTTGCTCGTTGCAACCTTGTCTTTCTGTGGCTTTCATCGTTCATAGCTGAATTAATAAGAGATCGTCAGTAATCAATGACGTTTATTGGCTATGTATTTGCACTGTTGTTGCTTGAACAAATCAGCACAAATTGGAACAGTCTATAGTCAACTCCTGCTCACTTTGTAGTTACATCATGTTCTTTTCCAGCGCAGGGATAAAGCGGAGACCATATTATGTGGATATGGATGACCCATTGTCTAAATCATGGTGACTCTTAGTAATAAGTTTCCAATATTGTATTTTCAGGTTCTTTATGACACTAGTGGTTTCTTGGAGAAGAACAGAGATACATTGCATTCTGACTCTCTTCGCCTGCTCCTGTCATCCAGCTGCTCACTACTGCGGTTCTTTGCATCAAACATGCTTAACCAATCTCAGAAGTCAATGGGCCGTAAGGATCAATCTGCTTTTGATTCCCAGAAGCAAAGTGTTGGGACAAAATTCAAGGTGATTACTTTTTCCCTGTCCTTTTCAGTTGTCACATGACTCACATGGGGATTTCTAACAGCTAAGTTAGTGGAGACATTTGGCAATTGGCTTCTAGTGTTGCTTAAGTGTTCTTTCTAGTTGATGAGGTTATTTTGTATTTTCTTATACATTTCTTTCTTTCTCGAAGCATTGACAGCAGTGTTTCTTTGCAGAAAGAGCTGCTTTTAGGCTCAGAATATTTGTCATAAGTTCTTGCCTGTGTAATTGGTGCTGACATCCGTTCCTTTTTCCTGTAGGGTCAACTTTACAAACTGATGCAGCAGCTGGAGAATACCACTCCCCACTTCATTCGTTGCATAAAACCGAATAGTAAGCAGCTGCCTGGTATGTTTGAGACGGATCTTGTCCTGCAACAGATGCGATGTTGTGGAGTTCTGGAAGTTGTTAGGATTGCTAGGTGTGGTTACCCTAATCGGATAACACATCAAGAATTTGCCGAGAGGTATATGGTCAAGTTGTTTAACAATGTTTGTTTTCCTGTCAGTGGGTTAATTTTGAACAGATTGTAACACTTGCCATGTCAATTAGGTACGGGTTCCTCCTGACGGAGAAGGACGTGTCTCAGGACCCATTGAGTATCTGTGTTGCAGTTCTCCAGCAGTTCAATGTTCTGCCTGAACTATACCAAGTTGGTTACACAAAATTATATTTCCGAACAGGGCAGGTGAGTTTCATCGTAATTATCTTCCCTGTATCCTCTATGCCTCCATGGTGTAAACCGGACTCTGGTCCTCCCTCCGATCAGAATAGAAACTGATTTGTGGAAATTTAAACTCAGAAACTGCTTCGGTCTCTTTGAGTGCAGTTGGATGCCGGGGGGGGGAGTGACTCCAAATTTTTTCTTTCCTTACTTTTGTCTGCTTGCTGCCTATCTCTTGTTCTCTCTTCTCCCCCCACCCCCGGCTACTCCTTATTCATTAGCTCCCTTGTAGAGATGGTTTTTCTTGGGATATTTTTAATTGATGTGTATACTTACATACATGTGCAGATTGGGACTTTAGAGAATACAAGAAAACGAGTTATTCAGTCTGTGATTGCATTACAAAAATACTTCCGTGGCTACAAGGCTCGTTGTGAATTTGTGGAACTGAAGAAAAGGGCGTCTGCATTGCAGTCCTGTAAGGGTCATGCCTCTATATTGGTGATTGGTCTTATTATTTCTTTTACATGTGTAATTTTTTATTTCAAGCTCCTTTTCGCTGAGTTACCTCAGCTAAGGTGACAGCTTTGTGCATCAAGTAGTAGTAGCCAATGTCATTTGTCTTTGCATTTTGTGCTAGTTAGGGGGATCTATGGTTCTTCATGCATGCTGTTATACGCTTTGTAAACGGCAAAATGTAATACAACTTGTCTTCAGTCCTGATCATCACCCCATTTCTTGTAAATCTTCATATAAGTGCAGGGCTTTTTTCATATACGAACTCTCTTATATCCCGTTTAATTTTTGATCCATGTGCCCTAAATCTATATTTTCTGCATGTGTTTTGACGGCCAATTCTTCTGATGCAGTCATCCGTGGTGAAAGTAGCAGACGGAAGTATGTCTCATCATTACAGAATGACAAAACTCACAAGCAGAAGTGCAAGAACAAGCGCAAGCATAAGCGTAGTGCTCCAAAGGCTTTACATGAGCAGCAGACAGCAGTCGTACATTTACAGTCTGGTAAGACAATCAGAAGCTGGGATTTGTATTTATTTGTTGTATAATATAGATTATGACCTTCTCACTTTCTCAATTTTAAAAAATTTCTCTATAGTCGTTCGAGGTTGGTTGGCCCGGAGGAAATTAAATCACATGCAGACATCAGAGGACTCATGCATTGAAAGTGGAAACAGAATTCAGGGTTTAGACAACGAGAGCACACAAGTGAAGGTACCTTTAGTGGCTCATAATTGGTGGTGTCATTGTTCACCATAATATTGTGTTAGCTTGTGTGTTAACTATGATTTTATTTCTGCTCCAATGAGTTTCATATTGAAGGTTCTCTCTCTTGTCCTCTATGTCAATGCAAATCATTGAAGTAGATCTGGAGCTATTTTTCCTGAGAACTGCTCGTCATTCTTGAATGTGGTTACGCGAATGTGGTTTCAAATTTTTTTTTTTTTTTCAAGAAACTTAATAAGCTGTCTAAAAGATATACTGGATGCCAGACTTGTTTTTGCCTCTGATTTTTCTCGGAAACATGTATGAGTGGCAAAAAAAGATATTTCTGTTCATCTCAAGGAGAGAAAATGAAACTCTTATTGTCTGACCAGGATTTACCTCCAGCGAATGTTCAGGTTACCCATGATGCTGTGGAGGAGCTTACGAGACGGCTTGCAAATGCCGAAGGAGCTCTGGCTCAGAAGGAAGAGGAGAATGCGATGTTGAGAACACAATTACAACAATACAAGATGAGATGGTCGGAATATGTGGCTAAAACACAGACAATGGAAGATATTTGGAGGAAGCAGATAGCAGCCTTGCAAGTAAGTTTTCATATCATTGGTAATTGTTCATTGCTTGGATATTAGTGATTATTTATTTTTTCAAGGAGCAAAAGGAAAGATGCAATTAATAAATAATTGGAAATTTCCTTCATTTATATAAACCTCCTGTCCAATAAGGCAATAACCAGAGTAGATCTCTGGTCTAGCTTGTACAAGGGCACATCTATTTGTTGACCACTATTACGAGCTGCAAAATCCATGTTGAGCTCTGAGTGTCTCACATGGGTGTTGTGTGGGACTCAACAATTCTCTAAATATTTTGTTCTTTCAAGTGCAAAATGAAGCGTCTAGCGTCCATAATCACCCAGAGCTAAGTATGTACTTGAGATGAAATGACAAATATAAGTATCTTAAGTGTAGAATGTATTTGCAAAAAATCTCTTCACAATATCTGCTTTGTCTGGCCCAAATACAGTGGCGGAACCCTACCCTCAGCAAACTAGCAAGGAGAGAGGAAGGAAATAATTGGGCTTGGCTTACTTCCACACTTCCCCTCAGCACCTAGGATTAGAACCTGAGATATGTGGGAAGATGCTTGATCCATTGAGGAAAAATCCTCAAGGATGGGGATTAATTATGTTAAAAAGTAAGACATTTGAAAGTTTTAAAACTGTTGCAGATAAGCCTAGCTTCTGCCAAAAGGTGCCTAGCCCCAGGTAACACTACAGATCAATCTGGAATGCAAGATGCTTCTATGTCACCGGAGTCGTATGATTTAGATAACAACTTGTCCATGGGAACTCAAGCTCCTTCAGAGAGCATGTCCGCCAAACAACCAAATCCCCCTACAGAAGTTGAAGTGCGAGGGAATGATGGAGGTGGTTCAAGTCCAGTGAATCATTTGGCAAAGGAGTTTGAGCAGCAGAGACAAGTTTTCGATGACGATGCGAGAGCCCTTTTCGATGTTACAAATTTGCAGTCAACTGCAGGTATCAATCCCTACGATGAGCTCTGGAGATTGAAAATAAGATTTAGAGTGTGGACGAAAGATTATAGGGTCCGGTTAAGAGAGACAAAAGCAACACTTCAGAAGCTTGGGCATTCAGATAAGGGCAACCATAGTTTGAAATGGTGTGGAAAGTTCAGCACAAAATTAATTACATAGTTAGTGAAACTTAGGTGCAAATTGATACAAGAAGTGTTGTATATCTTGGTCACAGGGATAGACCGACTGAGGGGAGGGGTGTTTGGTTGTTTACCAACATTTTGTTGCATGGCTGAGAAAGCCACAACCTTTAGTTGAAGTTTTAGGAGAATTGAAGAATCTTTGTTCCGGATATAGGATATGTATCTCTTTATGTATATAGATTATGTTGTTAGGGATGTGTTTTAGTGTTGAAATGGGAAAACCAGGCTCATGCTGCCTGTGTAGTGTTCAGACATATAGCCATCAGTTAGTCTTAAACTATTTGTATCCTATGCGATGTAATATATCATCAATCATGTTTAGCAGTTCCTTGTTATGATTTTATCATAATCATCTACTCTCAATTCGGGCAAAAACTATTTGGAGATTTTGATAGTAGTTCTTGGTAAAAAGCTGATTTAAGATTCTTGCAGGTAAGAAGAGTTGATTTGAGCAAATTAGCTATCCTAACTGGTTGAACAGAAGACTTACATGAATGGTAGACAACCAAAACATAGTCGTTTGTAAGAGGTTTTTGTCCCAAGATGCACTTCTGCAAAGTGTTCCAAAGAGTAGATTTTTACGAAGAGTTAAATAGATGAACATCTTTGCATATTTAATTTTACATCTGGAAGTTTACCCCTTTTGTAGTATTATTCATAACAAAAGTCGAAAAGAGCGAAGTCTAAAAGGGGTGTTGGTTACCTCTTTTACATTCTAACTGCTCGTTTCACCATGGGAAAGAGAAGCTCATGTCTTCGCTACTATATGCGGATTGAACAATGACTTATCAACAGACCATGGTAAATGCATTTATTTGAACCTCCTTTGTGCTCGCTCAACTTACGCTCTTTATAATTATTGAAGCCGTTATACTAGAAACCCCATGACTTCACGGGAAGGTTTGGGAAAAGGAACGGTGATGTTAAGCAACCTGCAACAATCCCATGTATTTGTACAGCATTCTTCTGTTCCAACCCATGACACTTCCTGGAAATATCATAGATTTTTAATTCTTACTAAAATCATGTACAAATTTTAAGCAGATCTATGCCCCAGGCACAAACTTGGTGGCATAGACCCAAGCATTGTTAGCCACAGGGTTATCAAGGTGGTCCAACAGGTTCTCCAAGGGACCCTTTCCAGTCACAATGGCTTGCACAAAGAACCCGAACATAGAGAACATGGCTAGCCTTCCATTCTTGATCTCCTTGACCTTGAGCTCGGCCAATGTAACTGGGTCGTCGGCCAAGCCTAACGGGTCGAAGTACTTGCCACCGGGGTAGAGGTCATTGCCCTCACCAACTCCCTCAAGCCCATTGATCCTAAATCCCTCGACAAGACCCATCAGAACCACTTGGCATGCGAGCACAGCCAGGATGCTTTGGGCGTGGACCAGGTTTGGATTACCCAAGTAGTCCAAGCCACCCTCAGAGAAGATTTGGGCTCCTGCCTTGAACCACACTGGCTCCTTGAAGTCTACTCCGACCCATTTCTCTAGCACTTCTGGGGTGATGCAGCCTAGTGCCCCAAGCATTGCCCACCTCCCATGGATCACCTGAAATTGCCACAGGCATGTTAGGTGCAGTTTTAACATTAGGGCCTTTTTTTGGGGGTTTTTTTTTGGGGGGGGGGGGGGGGGGGAGGGGGGGAAGGATTATATTTAGGATTTATTTTGCCAATCTGACATTTCTAACTGGGTCTAATTTTGCTTAGTTTGATGCCAAACAAGGACAGTGTGATAGAACATCTTGATTAGATTAGCTGTAGTTAAATATCAGTTCATTCAATACAAGTGAAGAAAACCCAATGAGTACTAGTGAAACAAGATTTAAATTGAATTCACAGAGGTTCAGTCAATTTGATTTCGGAAGAAAAATGGATTACTTCAAACTTGGCTTTGGGTAGATCTCAGTTTGGAGAGTTTGAGTAAGATAATCATGCACAGTCATTCTCGTCGGGCAAATAATATGTCAATCTAGCTGCAGATGAAGTTCAATGTTCTTATAATATCACATGTTCATATTCTTTGTTGTCCTCCTCTAAAGGATCAAGGATTGCCCTGAGTTAGAATATGCCCTTTCCCATGTCCCAGCCTTGAGCCTGTGCCTGACTACCCCTGAACCTCGCGCTTTCAAGCTATTTTTTGATTAAAAAGGCTTTCAAATGTTAGAACTGGGTTCAGTTGTCAAATCCAGTTAGAGTAATTTTCATGAATTTTCCCCTAAGATTATAGGCAAACATGCATACATACATACATACATACATACCTCAAGAGCCCTGTTGCGGGCAAAGGCTTCAGGATCAGCAGAAAGACCAGCAGTGTCCCAGCCATAATCTCCAGGGAATTCACCAGTCAAGTATGAAGGTGTCTGTGCTGAGAATGGTCCTAAGTACTTTACTCTGTCTGGGCCATACCACATGTCATTTGCCTGTACATTACCACGTATAACCCATCCATGTAAATACCTAAATCATCCACACCCAAGAGCAATAATAACAACACCCAGTATGAATCCTACCTGAGGAAGGTCTATTATATCATCAAAACCCATCTTCAAAAATTGACATCCAACTTATATTAGTCCTTGTTCTCTTTTAAATCTTTTTCTTTTCCCCCATAATATGTTTAGTTCAGTTCAATTCAGATAAGTTTTGCAAAAATAAATTGAAAAGAACAGGGCTTTAGAGACAGAGCATAGAGGGAGAAATAGGACATACCATGGTGAACTTCGGACGCCCCCTAGGGACAACATCTTTAAGGGGATTGACATTGGCTCTGCCTTGGGCTAGAAATGGGGTTGGTCTAAGGATAGAACCAGAGCTCAACATTGTAGCCATGGAATATTTTTTTTCTTTATGTGATTGAAGATTGTTTAATTACAAGGAAGTGGGAGATTGTCATGTGGAAGTGCCTGAAAGCAAAGACATTTATATTTGTGTTTTGAGGAAGTGGAATCAAAGTACAATATGTGGTTATCAATGAAGAGGAGCATGGAAGTTGTGGTGGAGATAGTGAAGGTTTCTTTCAACCAATGAGATAGCTTTAAAAGATATTATAATCTCCACATTGTATCCTCCCCCTATCCAAGTCTCAATCTAGTCTTGGTTCTTGGACCCCACCAAATAAGTGATTTTTTAAAAAGATTTTATTAAATAAAATATACCTCTTCTCTTAGTTGTTCATGTTTAATGATCAAAGGTTGGGTAATAAAAAAAGAAAAGATCAATGTGCTTTTTTCTAATTTTGGTTTCTCGTATTTATAATATGTATAACAGGAGGAAAACAATTTCTATTATGGTATCTTGTATATTGCCTCAAAACTCGGTTTGCTATTGTTGAGGTGGTAATTTACTTATCTGTCTTTTAATTTTGATTACTGTTTATTTTACCTAATATTGGGTTTCTAACATGTAACCATTTTTTTTTGGGGGGGGCCAATAAGTTATTAAACAATATGATTAAAATTTAGTTCAAGAGAAATCCAATCTAAACTCACAAAAAATAAAAATTATCCGATAAAATAAGGTCTTTTCTCATGACCAAAAAAGACAATAAACTCTTCACTAAAGACAGTTCTAGCCAGAGCAAAAAGAAGAAGAATTTACACTAGTCCAAGCCAAAAGAAGAAGAATTAAACAAAACAAAGTTCAAGTAAAAGATTCATTAAAAAAATGGCACGTAAAAAGCTCTTCACTAAAGACAAGTCAAAGGTTGGGACTTTGCAGTACTGCTGACGTGCAATGTGTTGTATGCAGGGAGAGAGATGAAAGTCATCATGCAATTAGCATGTAAATTCTGGTTGGAGATCTGGAAGAAGATTTGTGATTGGCTTGGTATAAGAATTATACGTAATTGGGATGAACTAAGCATGACTAGCAGCAAAGGGAAATTGTAAGAAAGTGCTAAAAACGATAGTTCAAGCTTGGTTGGCCAATATTTGTTATGTGCACCTAAGAATATGATTATGAATGCTCAAGTCCACATAAATAATAATACTACAAGGTGATATGACTTTTTCTTTAAATAATTAAAAATAAATAGTAGTCCAACTATCCTGCTATACTGCGTTTTGTATTGTTTCTTTCATCTACTTCGCTTTTTCATTCACCCCCTCTCTCTCTGTCTCCCTTCTCTACTAAACCCCTTCTCTGTTTGTATTTTAACTTCATCAGAAGTCTTGAAAACGTTACCGGAAAATTAAACAAAATCATGCCACAAACAGAGGAATTCAAGGACTCCTGGACAATTCCCAATCGACTCGTTGACATAGTTTCTTGGTTGCATCCTTGAACAAAGTGGACGACAATGGTGTAGAAGTGGTCGTCAACTGCTCTCAAGCAACCATGGATAGACTACCACAACCTTGTGTTTTTTCATTTTTTCAATTTGCTGCCAGGGTTTAAAAAGAAAGGAATTAAAAATTGACTATGCTAAGTTCTAATTCTCAACTCTCTGCCTTCTTCCTACCTGCTATATGACAGTGAACAATACTAACTGGCATAATGAACAAACTGAAACTCGAACAGTGAACATCCAATGGTAACTGATACAAAACAATCACAAACCACTTAATGAACGAGCTAAATTCTCACAGTGAACAATCCCTATTGTTATGATGAAACCAACTCTACTTTGTCGGCAAATCACCAACCTTCATTTCCATGGTGAACATACCTATACTGAATGGTGAACAACCGTGTATAACTCAATGAACAAGCTAAAATTTGATAGAGAACTACAACCCTTTAGAGCAAATGGACTAATGGAATCCTCACAGTGAATATCTCTTGTTGTTACAATGAACCAAATATACTTTGTCAGTAATCTAATAATCAATCTCCATTTCTTTAGAAACAGTCTTGATCAATTAAAGGCAATAAATAATATTGAGAGAATGATGAATTGGTCAAACTTTCAAGTGTATAATTCAGCAATGCCATGAAGACAGCCTATTTGATTAATGAACGTGATGGAATGAGACCCACATAATTTGGTCAATTTCTTGTAGTTGTTACTGTTGAAAGAGAGGGAACATGAGGGGAAGGAAGAAATTGTCTGCAAAATTATTCAGTAACTATCGCAGACTTCTTTTTCTTATTTTCTTTTTTTGCCTCTTCCAACGTGGTGCTGATGTGCTGATGTGGACGCTGGGAGCTCATGCTCTCGTATGCATACAATAAATTGCACTTGATTGGGCTGCAGCAACTTGCGTGAGTTGGCAAGAAGAAACCTTTGACTGTTTAAATTGTACTGTCGCACACATATTCCAGTTCCAAACCGAATCCAAAATTGTCTACAACTTTGGAGCTCTCGATATAAAAGTCCGATGAACTTCTGGGGGGTTCAACTTGACCAAAATTTGATGATAATGCCAATCGATTGCAATTGAAATTCAAAACAATGGATATTATAGCAGTGCTATAAACCCAAATTTTGACCACCCCTTCCATCATTCACGGTTGAACTTCTGGGCAGGTGCTATAGGGTCGATGTCTGGATTTTCTCTTCAAATACAAAAGGTTGATGCTTCTAAATTCGTGATGGAGGTTTTAGCAGCAGGAGGTGCAGAACTCAGAAGGAACAGAACTATGATGTACTCAGAAACTACACGAAAATATACACGCCCCAAAGGTGAACTACACATGAGCTACACACGCATCTAAAAGTTCCCAAAGGTGAACTACGAATGAACCACACAGGCATGTAAAAGTTTAAGCGATCAAGAGTCTGATCATCGCTTCCAACCTCAAGTTTGTTTTACAGCTTAAAATTGCAATATACATAGCACTCGCCAATGCATGAGAGAGTTGCATGACATCAGCCAGTGGGAAAACAGTCAACTCTCTGATGGAAAATTCTCCCCCCTGCATGTATACATTGCTGATTTCTGCACCGCAGACGCCTCTTTTGAGATGGGACCCAAATCAAGGATTTGTAAAAGGAAGACTGTGTCAACTCATCGCCTTAATGCACCATAGTTTCTCGTTACCTGAGTGACAGCAAGACGGTTTAGGTCTAGAGACGGTAAAATACTAGAAAATAGAAATCAAGTGATTTTTCAAATCTTTTCCGCTCTTTGGTTTCATTCCAAGTTTCCAACCGTCCATTTTGACATTTCAAACACGTGAATCCCATCTAGCCCCCTACTACGCAAACAAAAATGATTCCAGCGAAACAACAAAGTGTTGAGTGACATGATACACACGGCTGCAGCAATATATGTCCACCAGTGTATCGTCACATTGTAAATCTGGAATTCTGGATTCAATCTGGCCATTCAATTTAGTCCAAAGCCAAATCATCATCTCACCCATGAGGGTCATTTTTTGTCATTGCCAACATACATAAATGTACCTGCGGAACTAAGACCTTCTAGACCATCCTAATCAAACAAGAATTTGTCCATAACTTTTCCAAGAATATTTTCGGAATTCAAACTGTCGCATTGAATATGCTTCTCGCACCACGATGAATGATTCTCATAAATTAATTGAAGAATTGCCGAACACATATAGTCCATTTGACAGGCTTTGTTGGGTGCATAAAATTAAGGGTTGAAAACCCTATGAGATGGCTTACATTCAGTGGACATTTGCTATATATGATGTACAACTGTAAATTAATAGTTCTAACGATGTGATCTTTAGATGGTCAGAATATAGATCATACTGAAAATCAAAGTCCAGTATAATATTATCGTCCCTTGCATGTGATTGCAGTATAGATAAAAGCAGTCCCTAACTCCATGTCCCCATGCAGCAGAAATTAAGGGCAGTAAAATTATCAAAAGAACTAACCATGAAAATTGAAATTCAGCAGTATATTTCAAAGCGAAAAGGACTCCTAAAGTCAATGGGGAGAGGCAAACGATACACTGACCTTAGGTTGAGACTTGTTAAATCTATTTGGAATGTCATCATCCTCCTCATCTTCATCATCTTTGCCCACAAGCAACCTTTGCAGTGAAGAGCTCTCTGATTTTCTTCCCCTTTTAGATGGCTGTGTTGAACCTCCGCCTCTACCTCTAGGTGCTGCTCGCTTACGACTTTTGCCCTGAGCCCTTCCATCATCTCCCTGGGAAAAAGCAAAAGCACCCCACCTTCAGTTCTGACACTGCAGATCCTGATATAAGCAGTTTGTGAAAAGGTCGATGGTACGAGCACAACCAGCCTACCCAAGACCAAAATACCCATTTTGTGAAAATGTTTTGCATCATGTCCGAGTGCCCCCCCCCCCCCCCAAAAAAAACAAAAGAAAAAAAGGGGATGGTTATCAATTATGCCCAATTTCCAAATGTGTCCATGAAATTTTGACAGAAGTCATCAAGCTGGAAAAGTAGACATCACATACCGAACTGTCATCAACCTCCTGAACCTCATATTTCTCTCCCTCATCACTAGAAGCAGAATCGACATTTTCTTCATCATCAGCAATACTCTGAACTGAGGCTGAAGCAGCTACTGCTGCAGACCTGCGGGTGTAAATCAACAACATCATCTCAAATGGCAGGACTGGATACATCCATTTTTTCCCCCTTTTTTTGTGGTTTTTGAGCATCAGTGAGAGGATCGGTAAGCTAATCTAATCCAACTCCAAACTCACAAGGTTTCTCTCTCTCTCTCTCTCTTCTGGCGGGGGGGGGGGGGGGGAGGTGTAAAATAGGCTCTCCGGAACCCCACCACTCAAATGGATGCCACAAAGGAAGGCTTTAGAGAGAAGAAAAAGAACAGCAGAAAGCACATCCTCCTCCACCCTAATTAGGAAAGGTCAGCCAAATCAGCGTAGATCATAGTGGTTTATGTCTCCTTGATTTCACCTGAACAGGAGGGTACTGTAGTCCCTCCCAAATAAACCTTTTCTATGTATTTATAGTTACAGAAGAACTGTTGATTACAATCATAGGGGAGATATGGATTGAAATAAAGCTAATCCGCCTCTCACAAATCACAAGTGTCCAACTATAACATTTAACAGAAAAGTGGGGCTCCACAAAAAATCAACTCATTCTGGAGAGTCAAAGAGCATAATAACTTAAACACAATACAATTCCAAACAGGAATGAAACAAGAAACTATACACAGCCACAAAGATGCATACCTTTGGGAACGGCGGAAACCCAGAGATGCATCAAGAGTTGTCTGCTTCATGTTAGTAGAAGCTTTCCCTCTCCCTCTCCCCCTTCCCCTTCCTCTAGTGGAAGTTTTACCAGGCTGGGAAGCATCATGAGAGCCCGTACCAGCTGCTTTTCTCCCTCGGGCAGCAGATTTCAACCCCGATAACTGGGTGGCATCTTCATCGTCACTAAAGGAGACTGCATTTCTTGCTCCTGCCACACCTTTACTCCTGAAGTCCTATGTTATTAACAAAACTGTGCATTAGTTACCAGAAAGATTAATAGTAGTTGAAAGTGCTGTCGTGTGGAAGAGGTCATAGGCTAAGCCTTGCTATTTGTCACGCAAATCCAAATCCTTTTGAAGCGGACTGCCACTTCATGTTTACTTCACTTCATGTTTACTCTTATCTCAGTTACTCTCCAAATGCAGAGCATGGCCATATGTAGCGTGTCAGAACAATATTCATGACCCTTTGTCAATTGTCACTAAGACATCTCTCTTTTCCAGCAATTTGATATCTTTAGGTCCATCCACTTATATAAGCATCAAACGTTATTCCAACTTTATATATAAGATGCCATTCAATAGTCCAACATTTTACCAGTAAATGACTCAAATTTTCTACAGACTACTGGATTAAACTGACTTTGCTGCATATATTAGTGTAGACCTTAGAAATAACACCCACCTCTGACTGCATGCTGAAGGAAGAGCTCTCTTTGGACTGTGTTGCCCTCTCTTTGACACGTTCCTTAACAAATTAAAAACAATAGCAATTAGACACAAAATACTTGAGTTCGTTAAGTACTGCAAGTAATAAATATTAATTGCACATAATTTATAAGCATTATCCTTACTCCCAGAGTCTTACGAATTTTGTGAACAATATAATACATGAGAGCTTCAGGGCATGATGATGCTTGGTATTTGCCCCTTCCAAATCTGGGGATCACCCGCTTGGTGTCCCATTAGTCCCCAGCTCCCCAAATTCCCTCAAAAGAAGAGCGGGGGGGGGGGGGAATCCTAAACACAATAGTCTGGCTTAAGCTGTTGGCGGGGGACGGGGGCCAATTGAGCAGCCTTGCCCTTGAATTCCAAAGGCCGGTTTGTAACATTTGTTAGACCCTAGATTTAAAGAACCATGGGGTTGTCTATTACTCCATTGGTAGGAAGTAGAGGACATTCTATAAAGACATTTTGCTTCAGTCTGCAATAACAGAAGCTGAAAACATTGCCCAAAATTGGCTGTGTCAGCAGTATAAAATAAGACATAAAGCATCATCTATATAATAAATTAAGAAAAAGACTATGCCTCAATAGAAACGGATAGTTGGGCCTGCAGGGGAACATTTCAGAGGCCTAATGGGGTACAAAGATCTTCATAAAGCGAAGTCTTGGTTTAGTCCACAAAAGCACATCCATGCATGTAAGAAATCGAAATCAAGAGGTTAAGTTTCTTGCCTCGAAGCACTCCCCAACTTTAACAATCAGGTCTTCTTCTTCAAATTGCGCTGAGTCTGAATCTCGAGCAATTTTGCTCTACACCACAAGGGAACTAGTTGTTACATACATGGAAATGGTGGATATTACTATCCAGTGAAAGCATGCCCAAGAAAACGGATAAAAGAAAACAATGAAAGGACAGATGAAACCCCCACATTGAGTTTTGTAAAGTACCAATATTCAGTAAGTGAGGTGAATAAATATGCCAAACGTCTAGATGTCAATTACTTACACGTGTTTCATCAAGATTGTGCTGGACACAAGCATGGAAAGCCAATTTGTCATCCTTATTGACAAAATTGTGCAATGCAATATCCAGATCATTAACAGGAAGGATCTCCATTTTCTGCAGGGGAAGAAAGTTTTACATAAATTTTAGAGGAAACCAACCACCATCCACTGCTCATGTACTTGGTCCAATACATGGTGAAACTTAGATGTTTCCAGACAAGTCCTCAGGCAAAAAACCAAGTTACTTGCGTGAGAATAGTTCAAAATTTACTTTAAGTAAATAGGCATATACCCTTTATGAGAGTGAAAAATTGCCAAGGCATCAAAAAAACAATCGTCTTTCACTATCAGCTCACACTCCAGCCTGAAACCCTTTTCAGAATCAAACAGAATACAAGATCACTAACATCTTCATCCATCTTGGAACCCCTTCATAACCAACAGAATACAATGCTCATATTATAAGATCATCTTTGTACATTCCTGAGTTGCAAGTCAGATAGTCCAAATAAAGATGCTCTATAAAACATTGTGCTTGACAGCCTTGGTCAAATTTTCACACACACAATGAACTAAAGGGGACAAAAAAATTCATGGTAACAAAATGTAGACAGGCTTAATAAAGAAAAAAAACCATGGTGACCAAATGCAGCCAAGCTATGCACCGATTACACATAACAACGAAATTAAGACAGTCAATTTGAACCACACCAAAATTGACAGAGATATATCTTTGAGATGGAGGCAGATAGCGTCAAGGACAATATACTGGACTACAACACTGCTTCATGCAATATCAAGATGGTAGTTCTCCCATAAACATTTGAAAAAAAACATAAAACCACAGAAATGAAGCATCCCAAGTACAGACCAAATTGCTCTCCGCCACCAAAGCCTCAATGTTTTGTTGATTTAGTTCTTCTGGCCTGAGCTTTTCAGAATCATCAATTTTCCCTGCAATCCAAAAACAAGTTAAAGCGGCATCATGATCTGTTTACAATGTGGAGATAAGGAAAAGTTGTGGGATACTAGAACAGAAAATTTGATATAAGAACTGATATGAATGTAAAGTGGATGAATGTAAAGTCCAATAATGAACCCCAAATCCCTGTTGATATTGCGAAACATGAGGGAAAATGTCATGCAACCAAACCAGTCAAACAAGTCATGTGAATTCTGAGGAATTGTTAGGAACTTTGCTGTTCACTTGAAGCGGGGTAATGCTCTGTTGGATCATGAACAGTCCACAACCCCACACAGAAAACTGAGCAACTATGCACATGGGGAACAGAAAGCCCATGAAGATATTAGTTTTGCTGTGATCCCTGCAACCTCCAAAATATGCACCTAGGTTTCTGAAACATGGAGTTTAACCAATGATAACGAAGAGTCGAAGACTTATCTACATATGCAGCACCGCTTGTCTTAAGATAGATAATTCTTGCCAGCATTCCACAATTAAAAAATATTTCCCACTTATCTGAAGCAGCTTTAGAAGCGTAAAAGGAAAAAAGAATTCTGAAATGTCCAAAGCCATGGGGAAATAAAAGGGATTTGAAAATAACACTTGAAATGTTGAGAGGTAGCATGATCTGTGGCTTTGTAAGATATGTTAGAAGAGTATCACATTGTTGCCTTCAGACAATTCAACTTTTTTTCAAAAGTCAAGGGAACGTGGTATTAAGTAGTCAAGGCATGAAGGTTGCAATTTGCTACTCTCTCCTTTTTGGAGAGACAAGAGTACCATTGCATTCAACTACAACAAACTAGCATTACGATCGCTAAAACACAAGGTTAGTATCAATTTTTCTCGACAAATAACCATAAAACTTTTGGTTTTTTTTCTTTTGGGGGGGGAGGGGAGAAGGAAAACTATTAATCAATAACTAAGGCCCTGTTCTTTTCGTAATTTAATGGACCAAATCCACTCCTTTCCACTCCCACCCACTCCTTCCCCCCCTTTCCCACATCTTCCCACACTTTAAGAAAAAATACCACTCCTTCCCACTTCTTCCCGCTTTCACCCACTTTCACCCACTCCTTTCCACTCCTACATGTGACTATTACTTTTCATATTTTGAAAACTTTTATAATTTATGTAATTGTATGTATGAATAGTCTAATAATAATTATGAAAAGTTTTATTAATTTTTCGGATGTTATGGAAATACTTGTTAATCGTGCCGGAAATTGTAGATGACATAATTTTTGTTATATATGTTGAAGAAATAATTTTTTTCTACTTTGTTAAGCAAACGTTAGTTTTTTGTGATTGGTAGATATTTTGAGTTTGACCCTATATATGGAAGAGATACTTTTTTTTTTTGGGTGTTGGTTACAAAATATTTGCTATAGGTTATCAAAGCGTGGATGATTGTTGCTGCATGTGCAACAGATTTATTTTTCGTTCATCGTAATTTAAGGAAAATTTGCAGATTTTTTTCGGGCATAATAAAGGAATGTGTAAATTTTTTGGCATTGTTTTCATGATAAGAAGTGCAGATGTATTGTACGTGTATTTTGAGCGGATATTTTTTTCCAAGCGCTAGTAACAAAATATTGGAAATTCTTCACACAAAATGCAGATGATTGTTTTCCATGTACTCAGAACCTGTTCTTTTCGTTGGAAAATATGAGTTGGTAAATGGGTGAAGTTGGTTGCGATTGGTAGAAGTTGGTTAAAGTAGATTGAAGTGGGTATTTTTTGTTGAAGTGGGTGGAAATAGGTTGAAGTGAGTTGAAATAGGTTGAAGTGGGTATTCTTTTTGTTGAAGTGAGTTGAAATTGGTTGAAGTTGGTCGAATTTTTTTTTGTATGATGGGTAGAAGTTGGTTAAAATAGTGAAAAATGGATTGAAGTTCGTTAAAGTAGGCTAAGTGGGTTGAATTTGGTTGAAGTGAGTTGAAATTGATTGAAGTTGGTATTTTTTTATTGAAGTTCGTGAAGTAGGTTGATGTGAGTTGAAGTGGGTTGAGATTGGGTAAATTTGGATTTACCAACGAAAAGAACAAGGCCTGAACATATGCGTATTTTTTTCGTTCTTCGTATTTGGTCAATATATGAAAAAAATATCCATAATTTGTTTTATGAATAACGAAAATTACAATATTCTGGGGTAACAACGGCCACGAAACAATATTTCATACCTGAGTCAACACAGAAAAAACTTTTTATCAATCTAAAAAACTTTTTATCATCGGTAATTACTATAGCAAATAAAAGATTACATTAAAAAAAAATACGTAACTTACATTAACTCTCCTACTTCATTCAACTCCTTCCCACCCTTTCCCACTCCTTTCCCACACTTTAAAAAAAATACCACTCCTACCCACTCCTTCCCCCCCCTTTCCCACTCTCACCCATCCCACACCTGCAATTTCCCAACGAAATGAACAGGGTCTAAGTGGATTATAAGTCGAATCCTATGAGGAGACCACATAAGACTCCTAAAGAGACTATCTACAAAATCAAAAACTTCCAGCTAAGAGGAGCAACAAATCCATTCACCCAAGAAGTACAAATTCTTGATCCATTTGTACTCCATGCAACGAAGATCTGTCTCTACACCACAAAGGCTGTTCTACTTATCTCTCACCAAAGTGACACCAATATTTGTCATAATTTTTTTTTTTTTTTGATATGAAAAAGATGAAATATAATAAGAAAGAGGGAATTTACAAGGAAGGATGCTAATTCAGCATCCCACAAAATTAATTACACCCCAAGAAAAAGTTATTCACAAAATTTATAACTTCCAAGGAGGCGGAACAAATAACCTCCTCTTGGCAAAAGAAACGAGTTGTGAGTCACTTATCCTTTAACTGCTCTAAGGAGGTTTCCACCCCATCAAAAACTCTCCTATTTCTCTCCATCCACAATAACCAAAAGATAGCATGAGGAATGACTCGGAAGACTTTAAACTTGGCCCTTCTCCCAAAAAAAACCTTCCCACATCAATAACGGATGACTATGGCATCACCCAATGCAAGCCCAAGCATATAAAGGCTAAATCCCACATGCATCTAGCAATCTGGCAATGTAAAAGTAAATGGTCTGTAGTTGCTAGACCATTTTTGAATATAAAACATCGGTTGACCAAGATTTTACCCCTCTTTGTAATTATCATAGGTTAAGATCTTGCCTTGGCAAGCTTCCCATACAAAACATGACACTTTTAAAGGGGCCCAAGACTTCCAAATAACATTACATGGAAAGTCGAAATCTAAAAACGACGAGGACAAATTGCCAAGAGGCGAAGAAAGGTGAAGGAAATAAGACTCGACAACAAATTTCCTCGTGAAGGTAAGGCTCCACCTAACCGTATCCAGAAAGGCGGCCTTTAGATAAGCCGTGTCATGCATGGCGAAAAGATGAAAAACATTATCATCCTCCGAGGAGGTTGGATGAACAAAAACGGGGGATCAAACAACCGAAGGAGGAGAATGCTCCAAATAATTAGAAGACATATGCGCATCCCTATCAGCTGCAAGAGCAAAGAGAGAAGGGAAACAATCCCTCAAGCAACCACCATCACACCATCTACTATGCCAAAAGAAGATGACCCATTGCCTACCTCAAAAACAATGTGAGAGAAGAAACGATCTCAATCTCTGGTAATAAACTTCCAAAGACCTATTTCGTACGGATCATATACTTGCTTGGTATCCAATCAAGACCCTTAGCCCCGTATTTTGCCTTGATCATAGCTCTCCAGAGCTTTTCTTTCTCATTCATAAACCTCCACAACCATTTACCGAGAAGGGCCTCATTGAATGTGATCGAGTCTCTAATGTCTGAGCCGCCTCTAAGCAAAGGCTGCTTAACAATGGCCCATTTCACCAAGTGACACTTAAAATCATTCCCTAAAGAACCCCATGGGAACCTCCTCAAAATGGCTTCTAGCTTGTTAGTCCCAGAAGAGGGAATGGGAAACAATGAAATAAAGTAAATTGGGATACTAGAGACGACGCTCTTAATAAGAGTTAGTCTTCCCCCTTTAGAGAGGTATTTAGTTTTCCAACCAGAAAATCTTTTTTACCACTCAAAAACTGGTTTCCCATATGGACTTATTCTTGTACTTGGCACCTAGGGGAAGGCCCAAGTGTGACGAAGGAAGGGTATTTAACCGGCAACCCAAAATAGATGTCATAATATTCCGCTTTCATTGTGGATTGACAAATTAGAAACTAGAGAATTGACATGCTGAACAAATATGGATATCTCATCTTGTAAAGCTGCTGGTTCATTAATAGAAATTGAATGACTGGTACATTTTAATGAGTTACTCTTTTATCATCAACCTCTTCAGTTCTTTTTTTCATCTATATATACTTCTCTTGTTCTGTACTTCACATCATGTATCTCCTTTTTGGCTTTTTCATTGTAGCTCCTAAACTCTGCACCCCATAGCAATGCGTGTCCTCCACATTTAAACTTGATAAGTACTTGGCTTTCCCATGTACCAGCAACACAAACACAAAAGAAATTGCTGTCGTAAGTCTCAATGAGCCAACAAAAGTTCGAATCCAGGCCAGAAAGTACAAGTATTCAGATTCAGATGCAGTTTCATTGTTAAATCACCATAAACAATGGTATTGGAACATAATGAACATTGGGCCCACAAAAATACAGAATTCCAGACTTTATTCAATTTGATTTTCACAGGACCAGGAAAACTTGAATGATGGAAGAAAAAAAGGCAGAGAAATTTCAGACAACATTGACTGACTTTCATCAACAAAGATCATTGACAAGCAGAATTTTGAAGCATATCATAGTGTCACTCAAACTGGCATATCCATGTTATTTTAGAATGTCAAATGCCTGACACGTGTTGGCATCAAATTTGGCCAAATTCTAAGTATCTGTTCTGATTTTAATCTGAAAGATATATGGAAAAATGTCCATAACCATGACAAAGGGGCAAGTATCTAACATGGCCACTTAAGGTGATTAGCAGCATCAGCCTATCATGCTCATGTGACCCTATTTCAATCCAAAGCGCATGTCAATAGCACATAGAATACTGACAAATTTCACATAGCAAAGATGTCATATGTTCCAATATGCTGAGGGCGATATGTTTATGTAGGCAAGAATCTCAGTAAAGCAGACATCTTGTCTTACAGACATGCACAATCAGAGAAAAAGAAAGGATAGCTCTTTGACCACTATTTTAAGTTGTAACACTTTTGGAAAGCACATAGTAATATAATAATCTAGTTACAACACAACCATGTCAAAGTGAGCGTTCAGACAACTTAAATAAGATCATATCAGTATTATTCAAAGAATTATTTACCTTCACTTCGACCTTTGACCCTAGCAGCCTTTGAGAATATCAAAATATCTTGGGGGTTTGCAACCTATATGTTTTGGGAGCAATCACATCACTAACACCACAATACTTGTTATGAATAAGTACATTTACAGTAAGATGTTAATGAAGTGAACACAGTACCTTTCCGACATATTTCTGCCCAAATCTCTGAGGATTTATGGTCATAAAGCCTGAGTAGTCTACCTGCCCATAGGAAAAATCTAAGGCTATAAAGCAGAAGAGGCATCTTAACTAACATAATAGGAAGCAAATATAAAATCAAAAGTTGAAAAGGCACACTTACTTCTTTCTTATGAGGTGATGAGATCATTAAAGGGTTTAAAATAAAATAAAAAAAGTGGTGTTGTAGTGCTGTGCTGCCACGCATTTAGATCATCCAAACTTTAAAATTTTGGCATTATACATGCCCACAAAATATGATAATATAAGCATATTTGTTTTTGTTTTTTAAGATGCCAATTCTCATTATCAAGTACTGATAAGTGATAACTTATTCTAATTGCAATCATAGCATGTTTCTACTATAACGCACAAGTGGACAGCAAATTTTACAAACTATGACCATTTCAATTAGAAAATTCATCCACTGTGAGGGCTTATTTAGACAAAATAAGTGTGCTCATCATTTGGCATGTACAATGCCAATTTTAAAGTTCAGATTGTTTTTAACATTATCGCATAAAGTTTGATTATTGAATGCAAATTTTATTCAAATACAATTTACCAAATATCTTTCTAAATGTGAATTCTCTATGTATAGAAAACTGAAAGCTTGTTATGTAACTGTATAGCATGTCTTCTATGCCCATGCCACAAACACCATTCAGATCCATTCAGTTGTAGCATTCACGGCTTTGGTCTCAGGAAGGGCCCAAAATATACGCTGATTCTATCATCCTCCTCAGATAAGTTACAATATTATTAAGTACCATATGATCAAACTCAAGTTTTGATGGGGAAAGAGGGGTGGGCAACCGTAGCCCGTAGGCATGTTTAAGCAATATCAATGGCGGACATCATAGTTTCATATGTTGTGGTAGACATTTCATGAACTTAGGAGGCTTTTCACAATAGCTGCTTAGTGCCCAACTGCCCATTACTGGGCTCAAATATGTAAGATGCATATAATGCAAGGCTCTATATAATAAGTTCTACAAACACATGGCTAAAAGAGACTGGAAAGTCGGTCTGGAAGAATTTTGGTATACAGGTATGAAAGCTCCTAACTGAAGTACAGAAAAATTCAACCACACCTAGCCTTGCTAAGGGATAAACCATTACCATGCTCAAGACGATGTCAGATCAAGTAGATAATGTCAAATTCAATCATGCAAGATAGAGGAAATTCACGAAACGATCAATGAAGCTCACATTGCAAATATCCAATCTACCACCAGGCATCTAATATAAAACAGGGTTTGTCTGGTTAGTGTCCTATTGATTTTTGCTGCAACACGGACCACGCCAAATATGTTTTTGGAAAGCTCGAACAATCTGCTTGCAGGAAGAATCCACCAATTTTAATGAAAACACAGCAAAGTCAAGCACTAGAGCAAAAGGGCCAAAACTGAGAGTTACTGCTCCAAACATCCACGCTGTGCAGTCAAATTTTGAGTTAGGCAAAAGGACCAATGTTTGCATTCCAAAAGAAAGGTCAGCATTTTGATGTAGACCATTGAAATATCACAGCTGAAGCTAGGCAGATCAGCTAGACGTTCACAACACTTCACGATTCCCTCCTAGTTTTCAGTCTGTTTTCTTGTATTGTGGGAGAGCATGCTAGCTTCCATAAACTTATAGGTATGGTCCATAGACTTTAAGTGGATGTCCTAGGGTTGTAATTCTCAGCGTTGAATGAAATGTAGTGCGTTCTCACTCAATAAAATTCCTAAGTGATAACCACAAAACCGCTTCATATAGAGTGGTGTTCCCTTGTGTGTTTCCTCACTCTTCCTTAACGGTGAGCCTGTATCTAAGTTTGATTAAGAAAGAGAAAGCAAGGGTGGTAATGCGTTATGGTGTTCCTTCAGTTGAGGTCCATAGCATTCTTGATTTATCCTCTAGCAGTTACTTTTTACTCTTGCTCGATTTGCGTTCTTTAAACGGAATACATCACTTACCCAGAAAAGTAGAGAAGTTCTTTTAAGACTGAAAAATGAAGACATCAACAATAAAATTCTTATAACAAAACGCTGTAAGAGAAATAAAAGTAATTTTACAATAAATTACCTTAACTCGAACCAAAGGAAGCTTCACGCCATCTTTGCTGACTGCCTTTCTGTTAGACTTCTCAATCAGATTTCTGACCTAAGTAGCATAGACTAGATGATATCAAACAATTAAGACAGAAATCTATCATTATGAAGAATAATCACCACCAGAAATCTATCATTATGAAGAATAATCACCACCAGTTAAAATTATAGAATGTGGGGAGAAGGGCAATGAAGCTGACAAAGTAAAAAAGAATTCCCTTCACAGAAAAGAGAAGTTTACCACTTTGTCCAAATGCTCAAGAATTGAACTTTGATCATTTTGATCCACATCAGGAACGTCCTTCAACACAACCTGGAAATCAAGTGTTCAATATATGATCAACAAAACTCACCATAATCAACATATCATAACATGGAATTACCTCAGCATATTCAAATGGCCTCACTGACAGCAACGGTATCTTGGTTGGGCGATATTGGTTTCCCTAAACAAGCATGAGAAAGAAGAAAGCCGTATGTAACTTTCTAAGCTGCAATATTACAAAAAGGTACCACCCATAACCATAGCATCTGTGACTGTGATGGCAATACATTATAACTACCTTGATCTCTAAAAGTAGAACATGCTTTGGCTTTGCCTCACCATCGATAAGCGAAGTGGCAACGGAAGAACCAGGTTGTGTGATATGAAAACCCATTCCCGGGACTTCCTGTTAAATCACCAATCCATCAGTGAAAATCAGACATAAAAATATGATTGGCAGTGAAGATTGTAAAAATCAAACCTGAGGATCAATCAGGCATTCATGTTCATGCCCCCAAACAACAAAATCAAGGAACCGAGGCAAGAAATGCTCATTTATAGCATTTTTAGGATTTGATTTGATTCTGCACATAAAGGATTTAAGGCATGAGAAACATCTCATTAAAATACTTTTAAAGATTACCATGACTTTCACTAAAAAGGAGAATAAAAATGAGAAATAAAGTTGTTTTCGCATCTGTACCGATTCTGATGAAGAACAAGGATATTAAACCAATCTGAAACTTGACATCCCTCTTGCACTTCAGGTCGCATCCACTGAACCGCATGCGGGGTCTGGGGCCCAAAAGAAAAGGTATATCTGATTGTAGCATCTGATTCAGCAGCAAAATAAATGAAAATGAAAAAGCCTTTCAAGTAGCCAACCTGAAACATTCTATTTAGCCTTTCATCTCGAATGTTTCCAAGGCCATACAAAGCCACAGACGTGAAACCCTGAGATAGACATAGCTTCCAACCGTTCACCATAACATTGATAAACTAACAATAACTCACAGTAGTTTCAAAAGCTAACCTTCCGTATTAGAATTGGGTGTATAGTTACTTGGCCAACGCCAGAGCTTCCAAGGTCCATTTTGCCAAAATAATTGACCAGATTGCATGCTGAAAGAATATCAACTGCAGAAAGGTTGTCCTGCCATCACCAACGGTTGCAGCGATGACCATTCGACCAGAACAGAGTAGTTATGCAGTTAGGATAATCAAGTGCTTGTTCACAGAGAAACCTTCCAATATTCTGCCTAGCCAATCAATGCTTGTTTAGCAGAGATGATGCAAATGTTGACAATGTTTGGACAACATAGGGAAGAAGAACATAATGGGCACACAATAAGCTCCTAACCAATCATTCATATCATCCCCCCCCCCCCAAAAAAAAAAAACAGGAAAGAAAAAAGGAAAAAACCCCTTGCAAAATAGTCTATGTCGACTGTCAAGTATACAATTTTACATTAGTGAGAAAACATGTCATGACAACAATGCCACCATCCATTGTTGGTTACTG
The DNA here is from genome assembly GCA_029747015.1 of Carnegiea gigantea. Lineage (NCBI taxonomy): Eukaryota > Viridiplantae > Streptophyta > Magnoliopsida > Caryophyllales > Cactaceae > Carnegiea > Carnegiea gigantea. The sequence continues at coordinate 749,367 of JAKOGI010000118.1, forward strand.
TTGAAAAATAAAAAATAAAAAATTCTGGTGAGATGAGATTTAGGCTACCCACGGAGAGCTTCTTTGCAGATGACAGACGAAGAAGCCTTGAAAAGAAAATTTTTACAGCTTAAAACATTCTGGCAAAATAAAATTAGCTGAGGGTTAGAAGGAGAGGAGCAAAGAATAAGAACCGCATATACTCTGGTAGTGAAATCACTAAATGTCAAACAAAGATGACGAAATGCCACCAAGCAGTCCAACACCTAAACTAGGGTCATCTGGAAAGCAACATAATGTAAAGAGGTAACCAACACCATAATAACTCCTAAAAGGAAAAAGGATACTAGGACCTCATCAAGTTAATTGATATTGCTAAGTCGTTTGAAAAACACACTCTAATATGTAGGAATTACAGTAGAAGGAATTGACGACACAGATAGCAGAAAGACAAAATCATGGATAAGAGCATCTGCACCTGCCATCCTATCTCTTCTTATTTACTTAATCATTGTCTTTTGCTTAGCACTTGTTAAATTGCACTTCTTTCACTTTTGTTTTGGTGGTTACTTCAATTTGATACTTCTTATGTTTAAATTTTGTCATCTGCATAAATGATTCATATCTTTCATTTCCTTCTTGTGTTTTCTATCCCCATCCCGAACCCTTTCATCCATATACAATGAAGCTCTTCATTTCACGTCCTAGAATCTGACCTATATAAGTGCAAGAGTAGAATAAAACCATCACAGACTAGACAAGTAAAGTTGGGGGGGGGGGGGAGGCGATGCCGAAGCCTCAAGGCCTTCAAGACATAAGCTGAGCCAACCCCTCAACCTTAGGAGAGGAGAGCTCTGGCTTGATAATTCAAGGCTCTGCAAGCCAAGAGCCAAGCTCAAGCTCAGAGACAAAGAAGCTGAGCATAGCATGATCGACTCAGCTCATTTCTGCCAAACACATGGGTGCATGCATGCAGCATGCGCACGCGCGTGTATTATAATGCAACGACCCCACTTTCAAATATGACATATTTAATTTGCATGATCTTTATGTCTGAACACAAAGGTGGAATCAGGTTACTTCAGGAACAGACAGAATTACACCTTATCATAGGGAATCATCCCTGCTAAAAGTTTGTGTTCAATAGAGTTGTCCCTCAGTTGAAATTGTGTTGTTGGTATTCAAGCAATAGCTGAACCCACAAGCCTGTGGTCTAATATCCAGGCTAGTAGGTTGTCATATACTCATATTCTATAGGTGCACTGATGTATCAGGTCAAATTGCTAATCCGATTATGATGCCAAATTGCGAATCTAATTGGACTTGGACAATTGCAATAGATATTTGGAATCCTTAAAAAGAAAACTTAGGAGGAAAAAGGACAGAGGAGAATATAATGCAGTTTTCATATACCTATCATAAAGGCCAAAACATCCAATCATACTGTTAGCTGTTAAGCAAATTTCCATGCCTGTGACCGAGGAAAAAAAAAAAAAATGATAATTTGGCCGCCTTTCACCTAGCAAATTGATCACAATATGCTCAAACATAACATACACTGTGTAAAGGATTTAATTGGTCCGCTGACAGAAAGCATTGGAGGTTTACGTATATTTGGTCAGCCCTTCGATGTCTTGTCAATAACGGAGACTAACAGGCAGAAAGGTAAGGTTTGCAGGTACATGTTTAGATAAATTGTAAGACTGGAACACCGCAAATTTCAGCAGCATGAAATCAGGGCAAGTCACCCCTATTCCTCCAAAGAAGGCGTAACATGGTTGATTTGTTAGGCCCTCCTTTCAAGGATAGACAATCTCAAGCTTTTCTTGATTATGTTGTTCTCAGAAGTACAGTAGGATGAAGAAACCATTATCAAACAAACACAAATTTGTACGTAAACTGAAAACGCAGAGAAGAAAAAGCAACATTCCAAGCTACAAGCCATACCACTCCAGCAGGATCATCATGATTGCCGTGAATTGTGAATACAGGCAAGCCAACATTGTAATGAGGATCCTCATAATTCACATGTCCGAATCTGCGACAACAAATAATTTATTAAATAGATAGGAAAAGATAAAAAATAGGGTTGTCAATAATGCAGATAAAAGAAAGCATTAAACATTCAAAACTAACAGCATAAATATTTTAGAAAGGGCTAAAACTACTAACATCACAAAAAGAAGCATGTTCCATGATCAAAATTAAGATGTGAGCATTTGTGACTTAATATTCACCACACATTGTAAACATTAAAACGTTTTAACATTGGAGATGTGGTTTGTTGTAAGACGCAAGGACCAATTCATAGTCACTGACGAAGAAATAAGTTCCACCAAAAGCCAGCAAGAATTGTCAGCAACCATCCTGTCTAAGGTCGTGCAAAATTTTACAAAAGTGGCAAAAAGATTATCTGATTATTATCTTATCAACAACAAGAACCAGTGTGGGACCCCATTGAAGCAGGGTCTAGGGATGCAAATGTTGCCTAGCCTTAGCCTTAGCCTTAGCCTTAGCCTTAGCCTTAGCCTTAGCCTACAAGTTGAGAGACTATCTGTGAGAGGCTCACAAAAGGAGAATGTCTTGACAAGGCTAACCCCCTTGTGACAAGAAAACAGTGTAGTATTAGAGGCAGCAGATAAAGACATGAAACAAATTACAAACACTAATAATGATGATACTAACCGGTACATACAGATGAAATAGTGCTATACAAGCAATCTAATTGCTTAGTCAGTACAAGCAATCTAATTACGTAGTCAGTGGTGCAATACAAGGCATGCAAACAAAAAAGGGGAAGTGCCACAACAAATTTAATGCCACATCAGCTACTATAACGAGAACATGCGATGGTAGCAAAGTAAACAAGCTTAAAACTGCTAGCAAACATTGGCTAAGTGTCGCAGGAAAATTAATAGGTACCTGAGTTACACATAATGGTTGAAGGGGTTCTTTTCTAAGGTCAACAGTCCTAGACCACCATCCCCTTGGAATGTCGAAGATGTGTTGATAACATGGTGAAGAAGATTGTAGAGGAGTCGGATACTTGGAATATGGAAGTTGATTACTTCAGCTATTTGGCGGTGTACGCTGTACATGGAAGGAAAGGAACCAACCTATTTTGAGGGAAAATCTTTATCCCTTCAAGATTTCAACCTCTTATTTTTGGAGAATTTTGTATAGTTGGAGCCGAGCACTCAATTGTTATACAAACTACAAAGGTGTCTCCTTGGACTTTGTAGACAAAATTAGGCATGAGATCTAGACGGCATGATAATTTTTGTACTTGTCCAAGGATTCAAAATATGGTCATTCCGCGACAAAACAGTTGCATCGGAAAGATTTTCAATTTCAGCAAACTGTGTTTTTTCAAGCTGCAACAACCGCAATCTGTAACGAGATCGCTGCAATAGAGCAATTTTGTTGTACCATGACTAATATAGCATTTTGGATCCTTGCAGTTGCCCCTTTTGTATATGGAAGCCACCCCCTTGGTCTCTCATTAATATATTTTGATTACTCAAAAAAAATATAAAAAGAAAGTCCCAGAACACCACAGACTACTATCAAAAGTCATGTCCTCAGTTATTCTAGGTCAGCCCAATCAAAAACTAAACAAGCCTATAACCTTATTCCACTCCTTAGGTCTTCCCCTCACCCTCTTATAATCCAAGATGTTAATCTTCTCGTACCTTCTTATTGGTGCATCTAAAGACCTCTTCTTCACAGTTCACACATCCGAATCATCTGAGCCTTGATTCTCATATCTTGTCCTTTATAGGAGTCACTCCTACTTTATCTCTTATCAGTTCATTCTTTGTCTTATCCTACGGTCACATATCCAACACATCGCCTTCATTTTTGTTGTCTAATCTTTGGAACCTATGTTTGCTTTATAGGCCAACACAGTGCGCTATGTAACATGATCAATCTAAGCGTTGTGCAATAGAACCTTCCCTTCATTTTAACTGAACGCTTCTTCTTTCACATGACCTCCATAAGCATTCTTTCATTTCTACAACCTTTTTTTTTTTTCACCATGATTGAGAACTTGACCCCTACTATCCAAAGTTCTCAAGGGAAAAAAAAAAATTGAAATCTTGAATAGACGTAGCCTTGCCATCAGAAATCTAGCAATTCCTCTCCTTCCAATTGCTCCACCAAATAGCAAATGGCATCAACTTCCCACTTCCTAGGATCCAACTCTTCTTCAACCATCTTCTTCATGAATTAGCTTCAGCCTTTTTCTAATATGTTTCTAATACACCATGGTTATCCTTCTGCAATTAGAATTCCATTTAAAGAGCCGTATAAATTATAATGATTTAATGTAGGTCCGGCATAACATAATGGTAACAAAACCCAAAATTAATCACAAATCATAAACCCATTAACCTGATGGCTCAAGGATACAATGCAAGAAGATTGAAGATTGTGGATCAAAGGTGCAATTCAAGTTTAGATGAAAGCTGGAGCAAAACTAAGATCCAAAACCCAAATTATGAAGAGCACCCATGTCAATGAAAGTTCAGCCATTAGGATGTATACCATGATTAATATAAAAACAAACCTGTTAGGGAAGTTTACAGTCTGGTCGCTAACAACTTGGAACTGCACTGGACGGTCACTAAGGCAGTACCGACGAAGGATTTCCACAGCCTTCACCAGAGTTGACCTCGATGGCTTGTTCTCGTGAAAGAGATCACCACCAAGAAGTATAAAGTCCACCTGATACCAGAACAAAGTCGCTTATGTCAAAGTAAATTTCAAAAAAAGTTATACACCCCCAACCCCCAGGTGCACAAGATGAGTAAATGGTGAAATATCATATAATTAGTAGAAATTTAAGAAAGTGAAAATCAACTTGGTCTCAACCAAATAAAGGAGAAGAAAGGCTTTGGGCACATTCTGAGCCAGAAAAAACCGGGAAAAGGGTAGAATACTAGAATTAACAAAATGACACCACACATGCACTCTTTTGTATATGAAGAAAGTTGATAAAGCTTTTGAAACCTGAAAGACAAGGGAGTAACAGACATCACTGCTGAAACGTAACTCAAGGTGAACTCTAGCCTTAGCAAGTCTGAAGCTGTCTCTTGAGTGGGTATATTTCAATATGTGGGACTGTAAAATATGTATAAGTACGCAGCTAGGAGAAGTGATGGGTTTGCTTTCATATACAATTCAATATGAAAGGGAAACTGCCAAGTGCTCTGACAATCACCTGTTTTTGCTCAGCTATTGAGCATATTTCCTCGAATGACTGGAATGAATCATGTCGACGTATTTCATCCTTTTCCATATATCCCATATGGCAGTCTGTTGCTATAAGTATTCGCAACGTATTGCTCAAATCGTCCCTGGAATATAAGAATAAGCAACAATTCACATAAAAACCCAACGATGAGATGAGCTCCTTGCAGAGTTGAAAAGCATGAGCAGAGCCGCATATTACGTAACAAATATGATTTTGCTGCCAAATATGAATAAACTCGACATATTAAAAGGAAAATATAGCTTAGTGAATACTGTAGCCCAGATTGCAACCGCGTCTGATGATGATCAGCATATTGTGACAACTCGGCCGTGCCACACCGCCACAGTACTGGTTTACGGGGTTTGCAGTTTGGTCAAATTTATGTGCGTCAGTTAAGGCAGCAGAATTCACTAAAGCAAGAAATGCAATACTGGTTTCTTCACAAGTTAACAGAACGATATATTGGGACATTAACAATAAATAATCAGAATCTATACAGCTCAAAGATAGATGTCTGCAGTTTTCAGATGAATAACAACAAAAGGCAATATTATTTACAGTATATGCAAATCATAAGGGGTCGTTCTTTTCTTATCTCCCCCCTCTCCCAAATAATACAACACAATTTCAAACAGGACTAGCAACAGGTGGCAGTCTTGACTGGTTCGGGCAACGTAAATCTTGGCCCTTTTGGGCCTTACACAACTACAAGGCCCTCCTCACCCTATGTCAGGTAACAGTTTCGCTATAGAATTTTCTGCTATAGCTATTACAAGAGCAATACTATCTTGCAGACCCTAACAACAACTTAAATTAGCACAACCATCATGCAATAATCAAGAGAAATTCGCAAAAGGTAGCCTGATACATGCACAGCAAGTCAAAACAACTAGAAACCACCATCCTCACAACCCATAGATACACATAACTGTGACAAGAAAAGCAGAAAATACATTTGGAAGACTGAAGAATAATATTACCTAGAAGAATCTCCCATCTGCAATGTGACAAGGCTGATGGAATTTGACAAACCTAATAATACCAAGAGAAATTGAACTCAAACAGCATCCATTCAAAAAAATAATTAAAAAGAAATAATACGATGGGAAACTGCCCATATAAAACAGAAGAAAAGGGGAAAATCAGAAGCATAACCTTAGAAATTAAGGGATTGAACTTGGCGTTGAACAAGTACAGTAATGATTATTACTAAATTGCAATAGAATGAGCAAATTACACATGAAATGAAAACCCTAAGACAGCACCAAATCTACTTGCAGCGACAAAAATGCAAAATAGACAGCTGAAACGTCGAGCATGGGAGAAGCGGGAAGATAGATATACCTCGTTCACCTGGCTCTTGGAAAGGGGGTTTTGGAAGAGAGACGCAGAGGGTTTTAAGTTTTAACGGATGGTGGGGTTTAAGACTAAAGAGTAGTTATTCTGAGGCCTTAAGAATTTGCTGGCGCCTGGAGGGGAAAGCAACTCCCCGGTTGATTAGTATAAATGTATGTTGGCTCTATTTGGCTGATAGTTACTTGCTGTTGTTTGTATTAGTTGTTAATTCTATTTGAAATAGCTGTTTATAACAAAAAAAAATAATCAAATTAACTATTTTTAATAAAGTTTTAAGACAAGAGGTTAATTTGTTAAAAAAAAATTCAAAAGGCTCATAAAATTAGCCATTTCAATTTAACTTTTTGCACTCAAAAAACTTTTCTACCAAACACCTAAATTAACTTTGGACTGTGTCAAATAGCTCATTTTGATTCAAAAATCTTTTTTTTGTGAAAAAGCTATATACCAAACATCCCCGTTGCAGATATAAGCCTACATTACCAATTCATAAGATGAAAATAATATTGGGATAAAACCTTTTTTTTTTCGTGGCTAAATCCCAATTTACCAACTTGAACTCACTTCAATTAATTTTAACCCACTATTTTAACCAACTTCTGCCTATCATATAAAAAATATACCAACCTCAATTAACTTCACCCTACTTCAACCCATTTCAACTCACTTAAATAAAAAAATATCCACCTCAATCAATTTTACCTATTTTCCAACCCCTATTTTCCAACGAAAAGAACAAACCTTAAATATGTTAAAAATTAGTTCTCAACTAAAAACATGAATGTCATGTTTGGTAAAGAGTTTTTTTGGTGTAAAAAAAGCTTTTTGGGGTATTAGTTATTTGATTTTGGTTACAAAAAATCTTTTTTGAGTAAGAGTTTTTTTTATGTTTATTATTATAATGACCATACTAACCTTACAATTTAGACAACTTTACATCAAATCTCATTCATAAATGATATTCCTGAATGTCGGATGCTTATAATTTAAATTTTTCAATTTATTTGTTTCTCTTTTGGGACAGGTTGTGGATGGTCATGATGTCAATGATAATGCTCTTAATTTTAACGCTCTCTTGATTTAAAAAATAATTTATATAGCTACTCTTACATGATATATAAATATTTTTTATGTCACATAATTTCAATTGTCATTAAAAAACAAAACATTTAAAATAATATTTTGGTAATAAATACTAAAATTAGGAAAAGGTATAAATTAAATTTATATATCATATAAGTCTTAATTCATAATTCATGTTGAAAAGAAAAATAAATATTCAATGAAAAATTATTTTGTTAGAAAAATAATGAAATTGAGTAATGGACATAAGTGAAATTTTATCAAATAGCTTTGTTAGAAACAGTTAACTTCACCAAATACTTTTTTCATAAACAGCTAATGTAATTAGTTAAGTTAAATAGCTAACACAATCATCTAACAGATAACAGCTAACAGCTAACAAGGCTGATTGTCAAACAGGGTCGAAGATTTATGCTCATAAATTAAAATGGTGTCAACCACCTTATGAAGAAAATAAAAATATAAGCTAATAGTGTGAAGAATGTGTCTAATGCTCATATGTAGGAGACTAATAGTCATACATTGGATATTGCCCTTGGAATTTTACACGGTTGTTTTCCAATGCTTGTGAAGTGGGAGAAAACATCTCAATAGATAAATTGAAGATTCTATATTTTAATATAATATAAGGAGATCTAACCCAAAGTGAGAGGAATCATTTTAACCTAAGAGGGGTGATGTGTGATGTTGTGAGATTGGGTATCTTATAGTGTAATTTACACAATGACCTCAACTGATGGAGAGTGTGTGTTGAGAAGGGGCATAGATTCGGGGAGGGGGAGATTCAAATACTAGTTATACAAAGTAAGAGGCGTAATGTTATGAAATGTAACATTTTATAACTTTTCTTTTTACATTATAACTATTTATTAGTTCTTGCTGAAATGTGATTTTTACCCTCACTGTTGTAAGGTTTGTTTCCGCCATAAATTGTTGTATTATTTTCTCCTGTCGTGTGTGTGTTAATGAGTTAGTCAATGTGTTATATGGTATCAACTATTTTGACCTATAACAAGTATAAAAACAGTTTGAAAAAAAAGACTCTTAATTTGCCTCTCTATTTTGTGGAAAAAATGCATATAGGAGAACTGAAATTGCAAGTAATCACTTTTAATTTTCACATTTTGGTCCCAAGAATGTGAAGGAAAAATAAATAATACATTATTTTTATATAATGTATTTTTTCTTTCAAACAAATGTCAAAACCACATTATTTATGTTCAATGCTTTAACTAATTTGCAGTTCACAGTAATATGATCACAATTTGACATTCTACAGTTCCAATTTTTATTCACGGAATACAAATCATAGATATTTTCATTTTAGATCTCAAAAAAAAAAAAAAAAATCAAACTGACATGTTAATGCAAGTGGAAGTCTCCATCTTACCCCCATTTTCCCCCTAACTTAACGTTTCATGGACATTGGGCGACACCCAATTTAATTCCCAAGTATATCTACTCCTTAGCTAGCCCACAGCCCCTCTATCATCTTATTCTTAGTTGGGCCAAAGCCCAATTTATATTTTATTGATCCACTTACCCCAATCCGCTCATCTACTTCTCTACATGTGCAGCATGCCCACGTAACCAAGTTTAGTTCCACAAATTAAGCATAACTGCATAAATGTAATTTTTAGCAGAGCTAAGTAACAAGTCGGTTCAGATTAACCCATTTAATAACGTGTTAATTTTGTGTCAACTTTGAAAATAGGTTAGATATACTCAAAATTGAAACATAACGTGTTTTTTAGTCAAATGGTCAAATCGTGTCGACTTCGGATCGAAATCAGTTCGGCTCAGTTCGTGTTGGATTTTGGATTTTTCTCAATAACTTCAAGTTGAACTCGGGTCAAATTATCATATCGGACCAGATTTTCTTAACTCTACTTTTTACCATTAATTAAGCAACTTTGGACATTCATCCTTGTTGTCAAACTATAACTATTTACCTGGTTCTTTCTCTTGTTGTCACGTATGACTAGTATTTTTTTTTTTTTTTTAAAAATGGTTGATCAATCCGTTAGTCTGATGCTAAATACACTTTTTTGCATTTTGACTGAGGCTCTGTTCTATTTCACATTTTTTAGGATTTAGCTAAGAGCTTACATCTCCTTACAGCTTCTTACATCTCTTTACAGCTCCTTACAGCTTCTTACATCTTTTTACAGCTCCTTACATCTTCTTACATCTCCTTACATCTTCTTACATCTTCTTACATCTTTTTACATCTCGTTACATCTCGTTATATCTTCATACATCTTTTTATATTACATAAATTTTCTATAACATTCATTTATTTTAGTTACAGAAATATGTATATTTTTTTAATGATACTACCAATATACAAAATTTATAAATATCTTATGAACACAACATTTACATAAATATAAAAGTATAATATAACGACGTAAATTATATTTGAGTTTCAACATGAAATATATATTATTATAGATGACCATACATTTATTTATATTTAAAATTATTTACTTAAAATAGAAATTTATTTGAAGAGTTGTATTCAATTTTGTCAAAGAAGTTTGTTTTTTTTTGGTTATATTTTACTTATTCGATCAAACTAATGTTCATATAAAAAATCTTGGACGAAATTTTATTCACCAAATTTATGAGGATTAATATATTTTATTGTTGTATAATTAACTTAATTAATTATTTATTTTTAATAAGTATATTATTTTAATATTATTATTTTTATCCAAAATGTTCATTTTAAAACAAATTATACTATACAACTCTTCAACAATTTAACAACTCCTTACAGCTCCTTACATCTCCTTACATTTTCTTATAATTCCTTACATCTCCTTACAGTTTCTTACAGTTTCTTACATCTCGTTACACCTTCTTACAGCTCCTTACATCTCCTTACATCTATCTATCTATCTAAAACGCGAAATAGAACAGGCCCTGAAGCGGTGGTCATGAAATGACCGCTTAATTTCATATCTGATTGTTCAAAACATGTGTTGCAAATTAGGCCATATTTATTAGGGGTGAAAATCATTTTTTTATTTTACGGTGTTTGGTAAAACAAGGAGGTAAATTTATTTTCAAGGAAAAATCTTTTTTCTTATAATGAAGGAAAATATTTTCACTTTGAATGGAACGTCAGTTGATTTTACGTTTCTTTGGCGCTCACACGGTTTCACATTCTCTCTATTTTTCATATCTATTTCGTCGACATATGGTTCAAAGATTAAGAAAGTGGCATATAGTTCGAAGATTAAGACAACATATTAAATATTAGCAAAACTATATCATCCTGATGCCGATACTTATACTAATGTTGGTGAATTTGACAACCATGATTTCATAGAAATTCAAAACGCTTTGCAATTTATCGTCCTGGTTAAGAAGATAGACAAACTCATTAGGTCTTTTCTCTTCTTTGTTTCGATTCCTACTAGAAGGTGGGAAGTTGATAAAACGTTGCTAGCATCAAATTGTTGGCAACAGGTAAGATTAAAAAAAATGAAAAATGTATATATTGTTACAAATTTGATCTGTATAACACTACTATTGAAATATAATTCCTTAGAGAACAAAATATAAATTCCTTTTTTTCTAAATATCTTACTTATTTTTATTTTTTCACTAATGTGCCTCTTTTTAGCTTTTTTGTTCATTTTCTACTAATCAAACTCATTTTTTAGAAACTTCATTTCCCCTTTTACCAAACAATTGAAAATATGCACTGAAAATCATTTTACATGACAAATTATTTTCCATAAAAAATAATTTTTTAGAAAAATAGTTTTCAACGCTACCAAATACACCCTTAAAGAAAGTCATCTATAACCTAAGATAGGGCTATGTGGACGAAAGGCGACCCCGTCTTGGCACCCTACATCCACAAATTATTTTTCAATTATACAGTGTTAGAGTACAACTTGGTTGATTTTATGTATTATGACCTCTACTTCATCAACCTTCAATATAGACTATAATTTTACCCTTGGCCTAAAAGCCCTATAAATAATTCAGCTTCGCTCCTTTTACACTTTTCTTCTATTTCTAGATCATATATGCAATTAATCAAATATCTTTTGTATGATGTTTGGTTGAATATAATATAAAACAATAAACTTTGCAATGCAATTATTATTATATAATTTGTGAAAATCATAATTAGATTTAATTGTAATTTACATTACTCTCTTACAACTAAACAAGATAATAGAAATACAATTATAAACTTGTTTAATTATAAAATTATTTACATTCAACCAAACATTACCTTAGTGTTTCCTGATTTCCTCTATACTTTAGTAATACTATTCTCACTTATAGCCCATAAATGTAAATTCTTTCTAGTAAACATTTATTTATGTAAGTAATTTCTTGTCCGTTTTACCGGATGTCATTATAGTAGTCCCCGCTAGCTATGCAATTGTCTTTTTAGGTTACGACTTCTTCTCAATTTTTATCTCAACCACAAAAAAGCAAAAAATCCAAAATTTTATTGGCAAGCTTCATTTAAATGTCATGTGCATAGCTATTTCCACAACAACATTAACCTTGACTGCATGCTTGATATTTACTTGATAACCTAGAAGTGTGATAGAGCCATTTATTAATTAGTTCATTTGTTAAAACGAGTTTTCTAGTGTGTGCAAAGGATCTTGATTATGGTCTTCAATTCACCTACTACTGGTTTTCTATCTTTGTCACCTCTACTTAGATAAACAATCTTAGGGTCCATGTCAATATTCTTCTCAATCAACCACATGTTTTTTACACATACAACTCCAAATTTCATGAAGCGTTGGTGAACTTTGCTCAAAACCCTTTTAAGTTTGCTAGCACTGCACAAGAGTCGGAGTTGTGTGAAAACCATCCCGTGATGGTTGATATTAGAGCATTTCAAAAGATTTCACGTCAATCCATGAGGTCAGAAAACTATGTGGAAGGCTCTAAACTTAGCCCATGATAACATAGGTTATGCCACTTGTATGGGCCAAATCGCATCTCTTTATATTATGAGAAGCAAACGGTAGTCTCTGGCTCTCCATATCTTGTGCAAGAGCTTAATGCATTAGGGTTGCACACACAATTGCAAAAAATTAGACCCATGAGGACTGTAAGGTGTCGTTCTTTTTGCTCAGATAAAGTGTACATTGTGGTACCATAACTGTTGCTTATATAATTGACGAACTATTTTAACAAATAGTTGCTCTGTCAAAATTTTGATGGAAATTTTGATCGAAAAGTAAGGATTTTGATGATGTGTCAATTATGTAGGTCTTGATATAATTTTTAAGGAAATATTTTGACAAAAAGTTTTGATCCGTCAGAAATTTTGACGGATATTTTGACGAAAAAGTGAGGATTTTGACGAGTACAGTGACGGACTATCAGTTTGTCAAATATATACAAATTCTGGCCGGTTGTCAGGCCATCAAAATCAATTTGTCATTAATTTTGACAGGTCGATCGAAAAGTCAATTTTGATCAACAGTTTTTTGACGACTATAAATTCCGTCACAACAATCAAAATCGGTCCAAATTTCCATCAAAATTTGATTTTTTTTTTTTTTTTTGGTAGCGATGATTGAAACAGATATGTTGTAGCCTATTATACCACTTTATAAGTTTGAACATGCTTCTCATGGAGATACATTATTGTTAATTAAGTTTCAATTTCATTAATTACACTGTTTAGTTGACAAATACTGATTATGCATTGTAGTTAATTAAGTTTATATTTTTGGCTAAGTCAGGTTTAATTAGTATTGGTTATGTTATTCAAGTTCCAATGATTCCAATTCCAAATTAAGATATTATACTTCAAAATCATTCTTTAATTTCATTCCATACATTTTACAACAAGTCTAAGATAATCTTTAAGCACAACGTGATGATATTTTACATTTAATCTACTATGTCTAATGCAAACTGAGATTTCATTTATTGGTTTAGTTTGATTTGAACATGCATACTTAAAGAATCAATAAGTTGCAAGAGTTTCTTTTGCTCCTCCAATAAATAAGCGAGAGTCATATTTCTAAATAGAAGTTGTCCCAAAAAATCCTGACAATATATACACCTACTTAGGGTATATTCTTTTCGTTGGGAAATATGGGTTAAGAAATGGGCAAAGTTGCTTGAGATTGATTGAAGTGGATTAAACTTGGTATTTTTTTATTTTTTTTTTATGTTGAAGTGGATTAAGTGAGTTGAAGTGGCCTGAAGCAGGTTGAAGTTGGAAGAAGTTGGTATATATTTTTTATATGATGGGTTAAAGTTGGCATATTTTTTTTGAAGTGGGTTGAAGTTGGTTGAAGTGAGTTGAATTTCAATGGTGGATCTAGATATTTAAAACAGGAGTATCCATCTATTAACATCATCACTAATGTACATATCTAAAAAAATTCATATGATATATAATATGATAGTTTATTTCACAGGTGTTCCATCTCGTATTTAGAGGATGTCTGTTACTTTTTGGATCTATTTTAAGAGTGTCCACATATAACAATCGGGACTCCAGTCAAAATGACTCTTAGATTTTTTTTTTTTTTGGACTAGAGATATCCATGGACACCCCTAAACCTAATTACATAGATCCGTTCATATTGAAATTGGAATTTTTTTGTAGAAGTTGATTGAAGTGAGTTGAAATTGACTAAAGTTAGTAAATTGCTACCAACGAAAAGGACATGCCCTTAATATACCAGCCTAACTAATAACATTATTCTATAAAAGGGCGACTTTGAAAGTGATGCGTAACTTGAATCACAAGTGCCCTAGCTAGCCATATAAGAATTGATTGATCAAGGGCGAGAGTGGGGGGAAACTTCCGGCGATGGGGATGTTTTTGGCATTGCCCTCATCATGCATGCTTAGTTAATTTACTCAAATAAGAGTTAGAATTTAATTCAGGGAGAGGCATGAACTCTTGTTTTGTGGGGACATAGCAAATTTGGTTGATCTGTGATAACGGTCACTATGCATGATATAGCAAAAAGGGAGTCACATGAGAGACAGAGAAGAGAATAAGAAGAACAAGACGTGGAGGAGTACAGCATTGTAGTATAAATCAAGCTCATGAAGAATAAAACAAAAGTTGAGGAAACTGCGGTGAACCTTAGTCATTTAGACTCTTGTGATTATTGTCTTCTAACCAAAACCCACCTTAGCCTCTTCTGTCCAACAGTGCTTTCTTTCACGTTTCATGCGTATGCTATCGTATTGTATACATCCTCGTTTGTTTTTTTGGTTCGTTACGTATAACTCTTGCGAGACTAGGATTCGTGTTAATTATTCAGGTTTAATCAATTGGATGTGTGGCATGCAATGAACTGGATGTTATCCTATCATAAGTTAACGGTTGATTTATATTAATTGCACCAATTAGTGTCCTTGGCGGTGGAAATTAATTAGTTAAATATTCAAACTGAACACATGCATATAAGAATCAAATGATAGTTATCAAAATCAAATCTTAAAAAGTTAAACATGAAGCATCGCGTTAACCAAATTTTGTAGATAAATTGCTTTGCAACAAGTAATTCGTTTTATGTTTCATCGTGATCATTCTTCACTTTCAAGACTAAGGTTGGATTGGGTTATTTGAATTTTATTTTATTGGTATGCAAATAGTTTTTGAAGTAATATTATTTGACTTGATGACCTTTTTCTCCTTTATAGTGAGAGATTTACAGATTTGATATGAAGTTATTAGTGTCTATATTAAAGTTTTAAATAATTTTTATATAAATTTTAAATATTTTTCATCTAATGGTATCTACAAATACTATTAATTATGTATGAAAATCCATCCAACAACTTTTTAAAATTAAAAATAAAAGTTCATGTTCTCTCCTGCGTTGTGGAGTAACGGACAGAAGGTTGCTATCCGAGAATTGAAAATGGCACCTTCCTCAATTGTCTTTTTGTGTATGTTTAATGCCAAACGAGGGCGAACCCAACTTTTTGCCCAACTCCTCAGATTTTGGTGATTAATGATCATACATCAGGAATGTGCGTGCCCACATCCAGCATTCATCTATTTGTCAATTTTTTGGGGGTATTTTTCGAAATTAAATTTGCAAAATTATAACAGATGTCCCATTGTTTAAAAATGAATATTGGGCGTTATCAATATGAATTTTGGAGGTATTAGTCGCTGTTAATTTGACCTTTAAAAAAAACTCTAAGCGATCTCACCATAAAAGTTGGATTCATGACGTCCAAAACACCCAAAGGTTGGATTAATGGCTTCTGGTGTTTCATTTAAAAATTATATTTGTATGTTTACATAGAATGTTGAATGAAACCAACTTTCCAAAACTTTAACTAATTTGTGAAACATCAATGTTTTCTCGACTCGATCATATCATATTTATTCCACATCACGTTAATTTTTACTATTAGTTATTATGAGAATGTTCGATGATAAAAAAAAAAAAAAAAACCTTATATTGTATCAACACACACACACACACACACACACACACACATATATATATATATATATATATATATATATGCATAAAAAGTTAATCAGTCCCTGTCTCAAAATGGGTGCTTATAATTAGTTAATTCCGAAACTTTTAAGGACATGGAAATCGTACATAATTCAAGTATATGGTTCACATCAAATCTAGAAACGTAACTGACTTCTGTGGAAAATCTAGCACATGTTAACAGTCACTTTAATT
Source organism: Carnegiea gigantea (assembly GCA_029747015.1). Taxonomy (NCBI): domain Eukaryota; kingdom Viridiplantae; phylum Streptophyta; class Magnoliopsida; order Caryophyllales; family Cactaceae; genus Carnegiea; species Carnegiea gigantea. The sequence continues at coordinate 765,726 of JAKOGI010000118.1, forward strand.
ATATTATTGTGATCTTACCAACTTTAAGGCATTTAATTGTAAATTAAACACCAATCCAGTCGGCAAGCATATGGTATATTGTTAATGTACATGATAATCCGTGGTCGTGGCATTGTCTTTGTGCTTGGCGTAATAAAAATGCTGGTAAATCTTTTGGGTTTTGATTAGCTTCCAAAGTTGAGTGCTTTGTTTTTTTTAAAAAAATAAATCTTTTGGGTTGTGGTTAGCTTCCCTATGTATATGGTTTCCTAATGGATGACACACATCTAAAAAAAGGTTTGATCGTTCAGTTTTTTAGGTTTATACTTTTGGGTTGACTGACTTCGAAATTTCATATCTTCTCCTTGATTAGAAAGAAGGATTAAAATTCCTCATAGTCGGGAGTTCTTTCTTATTTGTAATTATAGAAAATTGATTCTCTGTCTGGCTAAGTTGTTTTACTGGCTTGTATGTCAGTTGTATTGCAATAATACCTACATATATCTAGAGGCCGATCTTCGTGCTTGGCGTAATACTCAAATGATAAAGATATAATAAGTTTTTCAGTGGTTCAACACTTGTTTTCTCCTTAATTGATTAAGATTTTAGATTTGATTTTGTAACTGGCAAAAATTTATATCTAGAAAGCACTCACGCGTTATCGACTAATAACAGATTCATTTAGATCAACGGCGGATCAAACAGGAAAAAAAAGAAGGTGAATAAGGGTTTGTAGTTAAGAAAAATTTGACTCTTTGTTTTGCTAATATGATTTGTTGGTTTGTTTATTTGTTATTACTATACCTACCTAGAGCCCAATTTTTGTACGTGGTGTTGTAGTCACTAAAATTTATTCATACCGTACCAAAATAAAAATCAAATTAATTAATTGGACTAATCCTTTTAATTAATTTAATCAGGTCCAAAATACTTACAAATCAAGTCCAAAAAACTCACAAGTTAGGCCCAAATGACTCTCAAGTCAAGCCCAAGATGAAATCCAAGTGATTTCTCAAGTCAAGGCTCAGTCAAAGTCCAAATCGAGACTCAAGACGGCTATCAAGTCAAGTCACGACCTCAAGCCCAGATGACATCCAAGTTAAGGCACGGTCGAAACCAGGTCAAAGTCAAAGTCAAAGGTTAAAGCCTAAGTTGACTACCAACTCAAAGGTCAAGGCTTAAATCGACTTCCAAGTCAAATGTCAAACGGCTCTCAAATCAACGTCCGGTCAAAGCTCGGGGCGACTTTCAAGTCAATGCTCGGTCCGAACCCCGGAGACTCCCAAGTCAAACTCAAAGTCAAAGTTAAAGTAAATGAAAGTCAAAGTAATCCAGGGTGAGGCCTAATTGAAAGGCCCATGTCCAAAACCAAAGTCAAGACCCATCTTAACTTTCAAGGGAGAGGGGAAGACTTTCCTATAAATAGGACCCTACCGCTCTTGATTCGAATGTCGAAAAATCTATCCTAAAAAGGAGATAGAATTAGAAAATTATTGTATTCATAGAGATTGTACTCATTCATTCAAATGAATATATAAAAATTCAATGTTTGTAATTTATGATTACAGGTGTATTACGTACTTGATTCGTAAATGACGAAAATGAACACTATTTATTTCATCCCATGATAAAGAAGCATATATATGGATGATATATCAAAGACCATAGCGTTAACAAAAAAACAAAAAACAAAAAATAGATATGGAATTAAATGAATTTATACTTAGTTCAGTAACACCTTAGTTTTGTCTATAGTACGCATTTTGAACGCATATGCTATTAATTTCTATATTTTGGAGTAAAAACATAACTTATTCTTTTGTGCTTTAAAAGCAATATTTTGTACGTGCACTATGAAAAAACAGTAACACTTCAATGGTCAAATTTAAATGCAACCCTAGGCAAACGAGCGTCCAAGAGTCCAAAACAAACGTGGGAACTTAGTGGATTTTACATAAATCTAAACATCATGAAACCTATCCCATAATTTAGAATTAGTCAATCCTAAAGTAAGTTGAACTTTTTTTTTTTTTTTTTGGGTTCAAATGAACTATAAATGTAGTACAATATAATGGAGAAAGGGGGAATCGAACCTAAGATCAGATTTAATATACTAAGGACCTCAATATTAATTACTTAGTTAAGATCTCAATAATTAAGTTGAACTAAAGTTGATCGAACTAAACTTGCAACCAGTCTATGCCCATTTCGAGAATATACCGTCTAATCTAAACGCAATGAATAAATAATTTAATATGCATATATAGACAACAATGATATAATTAAAGATTGACAATATGCCCTAATTAGGACTTGACACTGTATACATTGACATGATTTAATGTTCACGTACCTATACACTTGTAACTTGTAAGCATGCGTCAACTACGCTAATGCTCACCAGCCTAAAAGTTGCTTCAACGTGAAGTGAATAAATTTTATCCCACATGACCTAATTATATTATGATCAAGTGTTAATTTGGTCCCAAAATATGATAAAATCCACTAGTTTGCAAGGTCTGTCAAACTATCTAATTTAAGAGTAGATCGTGATGGTTATGTTTGGATCGGGTCTATAAGGACCCAAATTTATTTATTTTTTTGGGACCTAGATTTAGACCCCCTACAGGTCTAAAAAGATGGGACTCAAATCCAGATTCTATGGGTTTAGTGGGTTGACGTGTCCTAAATGAATTCTGACTGTTTTTTATATTAAAAATTATTTTTTCCATATCTTGACATAAATCATCACATTCTAATGACAAAGAATTAAATTTAATACACATAATATTTAATATAAAAATATTCTAGCAACACATATAATAACTAAGTATTCTTACTTATATCTTACACAGAAAAAATCAGGGGTCTAGCCTATTGTTGACGCTGTTCGATGATGAGGAGTGTGCATCTGAGTATGAGACATACCATGTGAGCATGTAACAGTGTGAGTGACTAGCTGACGGCAGCGTGCAAATTAAAGAAAAACAAGAGTGGTGAGAGGGACTGTTGGAGTGAGCCTATGAGGGGCTATGAGCGAGCCTGTGAGCCACTGAGTGATGGATAAGTGAGGCTGACTGTTGACGAGAGTAGAGAGAGAAATTGGGAGCAAATAATGGTAAATAGGGAGAGAAACGACTGAGGGTGAGGCATGGGAATGGCGCAATAACTGGCAAGGCAACTTAGGGTTTTATTGGTTTAGAAAATCCTTAGACTTTACTAAGGCTATTCATTTGATTGCCACAGATTTTTACAAATGGGTCTTAAGCGAATCTCGAGTTAGGTGTAGGTCTTAAAATTTCAGACCTAGACGGAGCCGGACCTAGGGCTTGTAGACCCAAACTCACTTAAGACCCATCAGGTCCAATTTAATTGCAGTCAGATCCTTTAAATTCGATCAGGTTTGACAAATCTAAGTTAGATTCAGGACCCAATGTCATTTCTATCTCTTACCTATAATTCATAATATATAAATTGATTCAACCTAATAAAACTAACACGAAATCCGAACTGAATGATCCGTTTGTCAGGTAAAATTAATCTAAATAATTTGACACACTATCTCTACTTCACTAAAATTTCAAATTCAATTCTTATAGAAAATATAAGCTAAATTATTTTCAAAAGGGGTTCACATCTTAATGATTGAGAATAAATTGAGTCAGACCATCAAAGGATGAAAGACGAGGGGAAACACAAAAAGGTGAACAAGGAGTTGTAGGTCATGAAATTGGTACTAGCTAATGACTTTTTAATCCATCCGGTGAAATTAACTGTTGCCATGATTAACGAACGGACATTCTGGTGTGAGTAACGGCCAATGATTTTTGTATCAGCACAGTCGATTAGTGTCGGAGTGAATTTCACATCAACCAGGGGGCAATATAGTAATTGGCACCAATTTGTCACTGTATATACCCTCCAAGACTAGCTAGCCAAATCAAACTGCGGCTCTCCTCTTATATAATCTCTCACTTCCAACTCTATTCCTCACTTAAAAGGATAATTGCAAACCCTCCGCCCACCCAACTAAACCTAAACAAACCCCTCCTCGCTCTCTTCTCTCATTCTCACTCTCTCTTTGTTGGCAATCTGGTGTGTCCATGTGTATGCGCGCGTGTATATGTTTATAAAATGATGAATAATCAAGAAATTTCGTTAGCTTCGATGTTCAACGAGCATAGCAATGACGACTCAGAAGAAGAGGAGGAGGAGGAGGAAGAAGAAGATGATGAGGAATTGCTAGAAGAAAAGCACAACATGGACAATGAAGGAGAAGGAGAAGATAAGGAAGCAATCACAACATATTATTGTTGGGGAACCCTTTGTGCCCTCCTTAGTGGGGCCCACAAAGGGGGTCGAGGGAGAAGGAAAGAGGGATTATTTTCACTGGTCGCCCTTGGGAGTGTGCTAGACCCGAGGGCGGCCTGGGTCCAGGAGTGGAATAGGATCTTCCTCCTCGTATGTGCCACCGGCCTCTTTGTGGATCCACTCTTTTTCTACGCCCTCTCGATAAGCGAGGCGTATCTGTGTTTGTTTGTAGATGGGTGGTTTTCTATCATGGTGACCGTGCTCCGGTGCATGACCGACGTGCTCCATGTGTGGAATCTGTGGCTACAACTCAAGATGGCAAAACACCCCTATGTGGCTACTACTGCTGCGTTCGAAGACGGCGGTAGTAGAGGTGGCAATGGCTCTACCGAAGGGCTCGCTGACAAGAGTACTGCCCGGTCAGTGGCTCTTAGATACTTGAAGGATAGAACAGGCTTCTTCTTTGACCTCTTTGTCATCCTACCCTTACCCCAGGTTAGTCCATATCAGATATTTAATGCATTAATTAATTTACTCTCACAAACCCAAAAATCATAGAATTTGCTCAAAAAAGATAAAAATTGCTTACAAACCCAAAAATGATAGATTTTTTAAGTCAGCATTTGTTTTAGTTTTGACTTGTTTTGGAAGATATTTCGTTCACATTGATCTCATACTTAATTAGCTTGAAATACATGTTAATACTGTGTTTAAAATCTTTGAGAAAATAGCTGTCCGATAGTTTTATCATTTAACATTTGAAAAAAAAGGATTAATGACGATGTACTGATGATATATTTTTAAAATTGCGCTTCTACATATACATAGGTATTCACCTTTTTGCTGAAAACATAAATTTAACTTGCATAAATAATATGAGAAATAATTTGATTGGGGAAATGGTAGCACAGAGGGCAGTCCATGTAGTATGCACCCTACTGCCACGCCTCCTAAGAGTCACGCAAGGCCAGACGGTTACAACAATATTCTTCTGATATGTATAATGTGGTACCACTACAGGACTGCAAGTTTGTCAAGCATGGAAGGAAAGCCGATGGGGGAAACTTCTTTTAGACAATAATGAGGGAATCCGGGCTTTAATAGAATGTTACGAGCAAATATAATATTTTTAGTCCTGGAGTAATCTTTTTTTGGTAATTTTCTACTCTTTTTTTTAAAATACCGAGTGTATATATATATATATATATATATATATATATTGGATAGTTAAATTGTAGGGCTGTTTAATTATTTTCTCATTTTCCGTACATTATAAAATTCAAATGCTAAAGAGAAGTCCAACTTACTATCTCATTGAGTTACGCTACATATATGTCATATAAAAAAATTGAAAGAAAGCTCCTTATATCAAGATTTGAATTACAGTTAAAGTGTATGTTCCATCGACTTATTAATTGTATGAAACTAAGAACGTAATCAAATATTTACTTTTATATGGGCCTATATAGCGTAATCGTCTTATACATAGAGTAGTACTAAGGGCCAATTCTTTTCGTTGATAAATGTCAATTTACCAATTCTAATTAACTTCATCCTACTTTAATAAAAAAATTTCAATTTCAATATACTCCAGCTAACTTCAACCCATTTCAGCCCACTTTAATTAAAAAAATACTAACTTTAACCTATCATATAAAAAAAAATATTAACTTTTTTCAATTTCAACCCACTTCAACAAAAACAGGAATGAACCATAAGACTAACTTTTACTAATTCTTTTCTATTATATGATTATTATATTGAAAAACAGGAAGCTTGATTGTGGTAAGGAGGGGGATTTGTAGGGTAGTCTATATTAAGTGATAAGAATGGAATGCCTACGACATGAAATGAAAGCATGGTTCGCGGTGAGTAATGGGAAGTGTTTTGTAGGGTTGCATAGTGAGAGACTGATGACACAATTGAAGGTTGTTTTATGCATGCAGAGTACATCGCACTTTAGCCTTGCAGTTGCAACTTTGGAACACACGTGATTTAGCTATGTCTTTTACCCTCTCGTCCCTACGAAACGCCAGAGAGAGAAAATTATAGATATAACATAACACTTTTAGAACAATCTATCCTGTTCTATGAATGAATATAGTACTTTAATTTGTAGAGGAAGTTTATATATAGGAAAAACACTTATTGACGTGTTACACCGCATTTACGGTTTTTTTTAATAACACAAGTTTGTATACCTACGTACTTGTTGGTGCATGATGAGATATATGAAAATGATTTCTTAGAAAAGTTTCTAGTAATATATATCTCCTATGTCAGAACTTTTTACTGTTTGTTGTATCATCCTTTCTGTTTTTTACATGAAATGTAGAAAGCAACAGGTGTAATTAAATTAATATATATAAAACATTAAAATAATGGGGTCACGAAGGCTTGTTCTTTTTGTTGGAAAATATGGGTTAGTAAATGGGTAAAATTGATTGAGATTGATAGAAGTAGGTTGAAGTGAGTATTTTTTTTTAATTAAAGTAGGTTGAAATTGGTTGAAGTGGTAGAATTTTTTTTGGGATGATAGATAGAAGTTGGTTAAAATAGTGAGAAGTGAATTGAAGTTGGTTGAAATGGGTTGAAGTTGGTTAAATTGAGTTGAAATTGGTATTTGTTTATTGAAGTTTGTGAATGGGTTGAAGTCAGTTGATGTGGGTTGAAGTTAATTGAGGACATTAAGGTTGGTAAATTTGGATTTACCAATGAAAAGAACAGGGCCTTCCTCTTAAATGACCATCCCTTACATCCAGTAACCATGTTGAAGTTTAAAGCAAGGGTTTAGACTGGAACACCGAGAGAAAAGTGACCAAATTAAAGTCCATCTAGAAATGACGGTTAATTAGAGACTTTTTCGTTTATACAAATTCTATTCGTACGCACTAACAAAAAATATACTAAAAGTATATATGTTGATATATTGTAATTAGTTCATTTTAATTTTTATAATTAAAATTCTCTTATTTTTGAGATAGTATTTTCAATTTAATTACACCACATTATGTTAGTAAAAGTTTATCATTTATTTTGTTAATATCTTTAGAGTGGTTGTTCTTATTTATCCAATTAACGGATACCCATTTCTATTTGATCTCTGAGTACTAAAAAAATATTATACTCGCTTGTCTTATCTTAATCTTCTTATTTGTATGTTTTTGTTACACTGTTGCTTGAAATTCTATAAATCATTTTCACCAAACTAATGAATACCTGCTGACAAATATTAGCCTTCTGAAAAAGAGTAATATTTGCACATGAGATGGGGGAAAAAAGGGACGAAGGGAATACATAGTGTTTAACGACATTCACACTTCGACACCTTTTTTTTTTTTTTTTTTTTTTTTTTTTTTTGGGTTGCACAAAAGAGCAATAGATATTTGGATGTTTGGCCCTCCTTTCTTCTTTGTAACGCGAGCAAAAATTTTTCTGATTCGATTACTCAAATTTGTTCGTTCTTAAAAAATTGGATATAGTCATAAGTTTTTGGGTTCAAATTTTAAATCTGGACACAACAATTTTTGCATTTTTTATTATCTGAACCCGATTTTGACCTGAATTTAAACTTGTCCGAATTGTCCAACCCTGAAAAAAGTCAAGTATCAATCATTAATTTCTTATCCAAATTTTGACATTGTCCAATTTATCCGACCTAAATTAGACCCAAATTTCAATTTTTGCCATCTCTATCCTTTGGTGCAAGTACATTCACCTTTAATTTTGGGATTAAACCGGAGCTAAGCTGTTCGCTTATAACCGTTTCAAAGTTCCATATTCTATTTGCATAATTGAATCCTCTCTTATTTTGCGTGACCTAAATGACAATAATTAAACCCAAAAAGTCAATATATTCCCCCTTTTCTCTTGTAGGGTAAAGGGTACTCATTACTCAATACTACTCATGAGGGTCCAGTGTCACAACAAAACGACACATCCAAATCAAACTGTCACTGTGGTCATTAACACTTGAAGACTGATACTAAATTGAATCAGTGGTTGGAATTAATGCAGATAGTGTTATGGGTGGTAATCCCATATTTGTTGCGACGAGGACTGACAGACGAAGTGATGACAGTGTGCTTGTTCATGTTCCTATTTCAATACTTACCAAAGATCTACCACTCGGTCTGCGTTCTACGTCGCATGCAGAAGCTCTCCGGCTATGTCTTTGGTACTGTTTGGTGGGGCTTTGCCCTTAACATCATCGTTTACTTTGTTGCCTCCCATGTAAGTTTACGTTATTAATTATTCCAACACTCATTATGGTTGATTATTCAATTCTAGCCATTGTTATGCTAACTAGGTCAAGATATATACAGCTCTACACACTACTGCATTTCCGAATTCGAATATATCTTGATAGGTCAAAGATAGGGCGAGGGGGGAGAGGGAAGTCTAACTCGTATCTAAGCAATGTTAGTTGTTGATGTTAAAAAATTCACATGTCGGCTTATATTTTGGTCTATGGACTTCTATTTTAGAAGAATTGAGTTACTACTGATATATAATAGAGTAGACATATTCCATTATAGATATTCTTTATTTATAAAACCCAAATCTAAAATCTTACTATAGGAAAAATAAGTGTCAAACTATTTGAACTAATCTTGTGTTGATTTTAGAAGCCAATGTTTGTTGTGAGGTATTTTATGTATGAGTTAGAGCCAAAATTGGCATGCTTTTTACTTTTGGGTTAAGAGTATGTACCCCCCCAAAAAAAAAAAAACTTTTTTGGGTTAAGAACTCAACTCATAAGCCACTTTACTGTTTGACTCTCTGGGCCAACCAAAGCCCAACGTTTAGATTAAAAAGATGTTTTCTAGATTCCTTGTTTTATCTTCTTGTTGGTGGGGCATGAAGGTATGAGTGTATGGGCCACATAGAAAAAACATCATCCATAGATTAAGACACCCTACAAGGTGATAACCCCTCTTCATAGTCAGATCTATGTATATGGTTGGAGTGTTTATGGATACCCATAATTCCAAAAAATTCTAATGAGCTACATTTTGAAAGGGATTAGAATAGTATATATGGACACTTCTACAATTGATAGTTTAATAAATGGACGCTCCTATTTTATATGTCTAAATCCGCCACTGCTCCTCGCCCAGACACCCTAAAAAAAGGCACACCTAGTGAGAAAAGGAGTGAAACTGAACCCTTTGTCCAAAATGCCCAACTCTTATAGAATCTGAATATTTTATTCATCCTTAACAGAATACAAATTAAATATTATTGGATTACTCTATCAGATGATAAGCCAACACCCCCCAAAAAAGAGAGAAAAAAGGAAGAGGATTGAAACTAAGAGATTTTAACTCCTTTCTCCAAAAAAATTTAAGTATTTTGACAATATATACTTACATTTGGTTTAAAAAAAAAAAAAAATTGATGAAACAGGCAGCTGGAGCATGCTGGTACTTGCTAGGAATCCAAAGGGCAACCAAGTGTCTAAGAGAAGAATGCAATAAAATGCAAGGATGCAATCCAAAACTATTAGCCTCCCAAGAGCCCATCTACTACGGCACTAGAACAATGATCAGAGATCACGATCGCCTTCTCTGGGCTTCGAATAGAAAAGCAAGAACCACCTGCTTAGAGAGCTATGACAACTATGAGTATGGGGCTTATAAATGGGTCATCTACCTCGTTTGCAACAACAGTCGCCTTGAGAAAATTCTTATGCCTATCTTCTGGGGTCTCATGACCATGAGGTAATTTATCCATGATCTTTGCCTTTGCTTCTCTCTTTGGATTTTGTTTGTTACCCTAGTAGGATTGCAGTTGATTATTCCATTTGGGGTCAGTCGGCGGGAAGAAGCAATGTCACTTGATCATTACGTACTTTTAATTGATGATGAACTGGATCAAAATTATTCTCAACAAGCCCATAAGAAGCAATCCCATTTTGACCTGTGTGGTCCTTGCAGCACCTGACATCCCCCCTCCTGGGTTCGATCCTGGGGATGCAATTCTCCTTTGTGCAACAAATTGTGTTAGGCGGGCTTGTGTTCCGGAACTCTTGTCTGGACTGTGACATCCCCTCTCTGGCCCGTTATGGCCCTCTAGTAACCTGAGATAGGAGCCTAGGGAGTTGGACCCACTAACCCAAAAAAATGTCAATTTAATTTGGATTGGTTCGGACTGTACTTAATTTTGTGGTCTGCTAAGTGCAAAAAACATATCAAACGAAAGGAATCAACATCAGTCACTTGAAGTCAAGATTTATATGATTTTAATCAAATCAGTCTAGTTCATTCGAGCTTAGATTGGGTTTTTCTAATGTAAGGTTTGCATCAAATTGGGTTTCAAGTTCTTCGATTTAGAAAATTATATAGGGCTGAACTTTGCTTGCATCATATACTCAATAGGTCAAGTATGTACTTACATGTTTGCATGTGTGTTGTTTGCACAGTACATTTGGGAACTTGGAAAGCACAGCAGAATGGCTAGAATCTTTCTTTGTGATCATCGTCCTAACTAGTGGCCTGCTTCTTGTCACAATGTTGATTGGTAACATCAAGGTAAGCTTTTTATTCTCAAAAATTTACTCCTAACTTAACCTGGATCCACCATTCCAACCTTATAGATTTGAGTTATATTGTTTTGTAAATACGTCTTAACTATAGGGTCGACCTCTTAATACTGTATTAAAATTTTCCATTTTGAAGACTACAAATAAACAAACATTTTGGGGATTACTAGCATCAAAAGTTGTACAGTTGATCGGTCAGCTATCTATTAATTAGATCCACTGTACTGTCCTCACTGTTTATGCATTCTTTAAAAAGATGGATTAAATCCCGTCAGTAGTCATAATGACTGTGCATAATGTTATTTTCTTGAGAGATGCTTATTGTTCTGTGGGGTTTTGACATGGTCAACCACATTTTACTTGTATATCACAACTCTTTTAGGATTTAGATATTCTTACCTATGAGACGTTTTAAACAAAAAAATGTAGGTGTTCTTGCATGCGACAACAACAAAGAAGCAAGCTATGCAGCTGAGGATGAGGAACATAGAGTGGTGGATGCGCAAGAGGAAACTGCCTCCTGGGTTGAAGCAAAGGGTCCGGAACTATGAATGGCAACGCTGGGCAGCAATGCGAGGTGTTGATGAATGTGAGATGATCCGAAACCTTCCTGAAGGTCTTAGGAGGGACATCAAGTACCATCTATGCCTAGACTTGGTGAAGCAGGTAATTAACAGCATTTAGAAAACCCCATCATATCAACATGACAAAAGTGATCAGTATCAATTAGTTGAGTTGGTGACTTTATGAAATAGCATCACAAATTCTAATTGAAATCCTATTTTGCATCGTGACACTTGAAATTTAAATGGGAGCTTAACTTAACAATAATCAGAATGTATCTATAAGCCTAACGAATCTGTTTTTTCTCTTTTCAAATAGGTGCCATTGTTCCAGCATATGGATGATCTGGTTTTAGAGAACATATGTGATCGCGTCAAATCCCTGATATTCACCAAGGGGGAAACAGTAAGTTTTAGTTCTTAACATTGACACCCTACACCTATAGCCTACAATCACAAAAAAACTGATTGTTCAATTTCCGGTGGATCTTTTTCCCCAGATTAGTAGAGAAGGTGACCCAGTTCAGAGAATGCTGTTTGTGGTAAGAGGCCATCTCCAAAGCAGCCAAGTACTTAGAGATGGGGTCAAGAGTTGCTGCATGTTGGGCCCCGGAAACTTCAGTGGAGACGAGCTGTTATCATGGTGTCTCAGAAGACCCTTTATAGAGAGATTACCCCCCTCCTCATCGACTCTGATCACTCTCGAAACCACTGAGGCATTTGGGCTTGAAGCTGAAGATGTCAAGTATGTAACACAACATTTTCGCTACACTTTTGTGAATGAGAAGGTTAAGAGAAGTGCGAGGTATTATTCTCCTGGGTGGAGAACTTGGGCTGCTGTTGCCATTCAGCTTGCTTGGAGAAGGTATAAGCATCGATTGACGCTTACATCGTTGTCATTTATTCGCCCTAGGAGGCCTTTGTCTCGGAGTTCTTCGCTTGGAGAAGATAGACTGAGGCTCTATACTGCACTTCTGACATCTCCTAAGCCACATCAGGATGATTTTGACTTCTAATTTCAGGAAAATTGTTCTAGTTATACTGTCATGCATATGTGTATCCTCTTGTGTAAGGGATTGGTGCTGGATATCATTGCAATGAGCTAAATATAAGGGTCCGTTTGGGAATAGTTCATATGTGTAAGGGATAGTAAACTATATAGCCATATTTGAAAGTTTAATGGGAGTAATTAGCAATAAATAAGTAGACTACACTTGAAAAGGGTATGAGAAAAGGTATGTTCAATGTGCTTGTCATATCTGCACCCCAAAAAAAAAAAAAATGCTTGTCATATGGCACAAATATTGGCCAAACAAAATATTGCTCTGGTTATGTTTGGTCAGTTCAATTCAGATTTAGAACAAAAGAGATCGCCTTAATTTGTGCTTAGTTGGGTACAAGTTTATGTCATTTAGACCGGCTAATTGGCTAGGTTCAATTTGTCCAGGAGTATTGATAAGCAGGGCATGGGAAGCCTACAAAAATTTTGCACTATAGTAATCTGCAATCTAAAGCATGCAATTCAGCCACAACTGAAATTAATTAATAATTTCATGATATGGCAAAGAATGTCCAATCTACTTCCTAATGTTCTGACAGCTATGATATCAGCTTTTATTATTCTGATTGTAACGTTTCTGCAATTTTCCGCAGTTCATCTGGAAAAACTGAAGTATATAACAAAGGAATTCTATAGGCCTAGACGACATCATATGCAAATCATAGAGTGACTGTATGCACTAAACAGACAGAAGTTGGGGCCATTATATATTTCGTTTCAATACTCAAAACATGCCTGCTAGTTGGTCTAAGGCAGACAACGAAAAAAAAGCTTCAAGCTTTGACAGCATCAAGGGATGACAATTGTATAGCAATCCGAGCCTTAGGGCCAGCTGAACCCCTAAAGAGCAAAAACGCATGGCTTCCGATGCAAAAGTAGATGAAGTAGCCATGGCAGTGTGTCACAAACGAACCAAAATCTGTCCCCACAATGCATTGCCACCCTTCTCCATATGACCTATCAAATTCCCATTGATAAACCTCTATTTTCACTATTTTGACCCTTCAATTCCGCTAACTTTCTCCATTTATTCCCTGGGATTAATGAAAAATTTAGTAAAAGTTGCTCATCTTTGCTCATAATTATCTTATTTGGATCAATTCTCCTTTTTATAGGTGTTTTGGTCTCAATTCGAAGAATTTCAGCACTTATTGGAATAAAAGTGAGCAAAGAACAATATTTCAGGAAGGAACGAGGTTCCAGGACCATTTGAACAGGTCAAAGGCTTGAAGAATGATGAGAAAGGCACTTTGCATGGCCAACCGTGAATGTAAGCATGGTTGTGCAAGCTATAAATTGAAGCCAACAGAGTGCACGGCCGGCTGTGCAGCTTATGCATGGCCATGCGCTGGAGTCAGAAACTTTCCAACAGAAGTGCACTGTCGGTCGTGCATCTCCTCGACTTTTCGTGATTTAATTCTTTTTCGGGGCAGTTTTTAGGACATCTTGGATATGACTTTCCCAGATGATTTTTAGGGCGATTTTAGGGTTTCTTTCTCACATACTTTTGCACCAATTTAGATTCTAGGAGAGTGTTTAGTTCTTGGTTTTGATTTGTGAATTGACCTTGACAATTGATTAAAGTATGTTTCTCTGCCCTTCTCTCTGCGAGTTTTATCAAAGTTTGTGTCTTTCGTCATGGTTTTTAGTCTCTTGTTTGTGATTGGAATTATTACAATGATTAGTGGCTAAATCCCCTATTTTATATTAGGATTAGCCCTTTTATGTGATTTGGATTCATGTTCTTGGTTTTTATGAATGAATGCCTATGTTTATAATTGAATTCTCACTTAGTACGCCATGCGTTCGACGAATTGCTTGAGAGGTTTAAATTCATGTTCTTAATTGGAGTTTAGGAGATCAAAGAAAGTTAAATCCTTTATTTAGAGCTACTTTGTGAACAATTGGATTTCTTAACATAAAAATAGTTTGGGGTTCAATTGGGAATAGTGGGTTGCTTAATCTTGTGGTTTTGTTGATTCTAGTTTCATGAAAATAGATAACTAGAATTGCTTAACCAATCTAATGACCTTTGACAGAAGGCGTAGATGTACTTTAACTTGCAACCATTCCATTTTAGCTATTTGTGTATGCTGATTCGCATGATTTAGTTTTTGATCCAAAGAGTACAATAGTGTGGTGAATCCAACCTAGGATTTTTGTTATCATCGAGTTAAATAGTTTCAGTAGCGTTTAGATCTATCAACCTGAATCTGTTTTTGCCTGGATTGAGTGTTGTAGTCAACCTAGTGACTAAAACCAAGTTCCTTGTGGACACGACCCATGCTTGCCTTTGCTATCTACAACTGGCAGTGTGCACTTACGGTAACATTTTAAGATAACAAGTTTTTGACGCCGTTGCCAGGGAACTTGTTCCTTTCAAAACTAGAACCAATTGAAATACTCTAGACTAGGCTTTTGTTTTCCTTTTTGTAGTTTTTGCTTCTTCTATATTCTTACGAGAAATTGTTTACGCTTGGGTAACGTCTGTCTTGTATGTATAGGAGGAGCCAAGGGAATCAAAACCTTGTCCCAATCAACCCTGAAATCGAAGCAACCACTCGAAAGCGAGGTGGAGAAGCGAGAAGAAAGAAGAGGGCTGTAATAGAGATGGCAGGGCAAGAACAAAGGGTGTTACATGAATATGCCCCACCGCAAGCATCGGGTATCACATCATCCATTATGAATCCGACAGTCGAAACTAATAACTTCGAGCTTACCCCCGTGCTCATTACCTTAGTAGGGCGAGACTATTTCGATGGACATCCCTCGGACAACCGCAATGCGTATATTCGTAAATTCCTTACAAAATGCGACACCATTAAACTCAATGGGGTGTCCACTGATGCGATTCAGCTGCAACTCTTCCCCTTCTTATTGAAGGATAGAGTCAGTGACTGATTGCAGAATGAAGAGCCTAACTCATTCACTACTTGGGAGGCTCTTTCAAAGGCGTTTCTTAGTAAATACTTCCTGCCTGGAAAAACTGCAAAGTTAAAGACCGACATCATCTCCTTCTATCAGAGAGATGGGGAGTCCTTGTACAAGGCATGGCAGAGGTTCAAGGACCTCCAGCAGCAGTTCCCCCCATTGTGTTCCTCACTGGCTGCTAGTCCATACATTTTACAATGGACTAGACTAGTTAGTCAAGATCTCAGTAGATGCCGCTGCAGGAGGAGCTCTCATAGGGAAGTCCATGGAGGCAGCGAAGGTATTATTGGAAGAGATGGCCTCCAACAATTATCATTAGTTGAGCAAGAGGGCCACCCCAAGAAGGAGCAGTGACAAGTACGATATCGATGCAGTTACACTTTTAGCCAGCAGAGTAGATGCATTGGACCAGCGGCTTGACGAAGTGGGTAACTACTCGGTTCCAGATAGCTCTTCAGAGCCATCAGTTGGGGTATATGCCATCTGTGAGATCTGTGGCGTGCAGGGACACACATCTGCTGAGTGCTGCAATAGTTCCCCTTTCATTGAGCACGCTAATGTCCTACATAGTTTTAACCCACCACCACAGAACAATCTATACCACAACGCTCACGGTTCGGGGTAGAAAAGCTACTCTAACCCCTCTTACAGGAATCCTAACCCTCAACCTCAGAATGTCATACAACCACCTGGGTTCTAGTACAGAGCCCCCTTCACTCCACCACCACCACTTCCACAACCCAAATCAAACTTGGAGAGCCTCATAGAGTAATTCATAGCGACTCAAACTAAGATTAATGAAACTCTTAATGCGTTGACCAATTAGCTAGCCTCCAAGTTCGATGTGATGGCCTCTTATCAGGGAGTGATGGACACTTAGATTGCCTAGATAGCCCAACAAGTCAGCCACTTGTCCAGGCCTTAGGTGCAACTACTAGGCTAGACTAACCCCAAGAGCCACATCAATGCCCTTTTTGTAGTGGGTGAGGGGTTAGAGGAGAGTCCTATGATGGTTCTCCAGGAGACAGTTCTAGTTCCTGATTCTGCAGGAACTGATGAGAAGAAGGAGGAGGGGCATTTGAGCTCTATTGGGAAGGTTAGTCCTCTACCTCCAGTTTGCCCCTATCAGCCACCTATATGCTACCCTTAGAGATTAGCCTGGGCCAATCTCTCTCAGCTTGAGTCAGATTTGCGTGATTCTTAGATATCCTGAGACAGATCTATGTCAATACCCCTTTCTTAGAGGCTCTCAAAGCAGCACAAGCTCACCTGAAGTTTCTAAGAGAACTTCCTTCCAAGAAAGGTGAGCTTGAGGGAGGATCAGTGGTCTCTATTAGAGAGGTGTGCAGCGTAGTTTTGCAGAGTTAGTCACTACCTGAGCTGCAAGACCCAGGCAGTTGCTCTATCCCTGTGCTATAGGGGATTTGCATATTGAGGGAGCTCTTTGTGACCTGAGAGCTAGCATAAGCCTGATGCCTCTTTTCCTTTATAAGAGGTTTCAGTTGCAGGACCTGCAACCCACCAGTCTGACCATTCAGCTCGCAGATCGCTCCATCAAGCAATCTATGGGTATTCTGGAGGATGTTCATGCTCATGTAGGTAAGTTCATCGTCTCCTGCGATTTTATTATCCTGAAAATGGATGAGAACTCCCAAGTGCCTATCATTTTGGGGAGATCGTTTCTAACTATTGTTGGGGAGGTGATCGACGTACAGACGGACACCATATCTTTTCAGGTATGTAGGGAGAGATTGAATTTCTGTTTTCCTTCACCCACACCATCTTCAGTGCCTATCAACCCCCCACCCCCTGCGGTCCCTGAGCATGCTGACTCTCACATAGTTATTTCTGAGATTGAAGTGTCTGATGGAGATGAAGGACCCCGTATGCGACCCGCAACTTCTGTTTGTACTGGGGAGGTAATGGATCCTACTCTACAATTCCGCACCTCTACTAGTACACCTTCTGTGCCGTTATCATCTACCATTAGGAGGTCAGGATTAAGCTAAGGACCTTAAACAAGTGCTTCTTGGGAGACAACCTGAGTATTTCATTGCTTTTAAAAAAAAAAAAAAACCGTGTGTCATCCTTCCCCACCCTCCTCTCTTCCATTAGGAGCTATTGGTCCTCTCCTACTTTTGGTCTTTTTAATTGTCCTTTTCATTGAGGACAATGAAAGTCTTAAGCATGGGGGAGGGGGTGAGCTTATAGCTCCCTGAGTGGAATGGTGGATTTGGGGCGTTGGTTGAATGACATCACTTGCATTCACATCATATAGATAGGACGGCATATAGTTTTATTAGGTTGTCTTTGCATTTTTCCTTTAATAGAGCATGTAGTTTAAAGCATACAGTTTAGATGTTTGCACTGCAAAGGAGACTTAATTGAATTGGCACACATAAGCTTTCGAGGTGATCGTTCTTACCTTCTCTTCTTTGTCTTCTATTGCGTTTTATTATTTTCCTAGTTATATTTTATTGCTTTCTAGAAGGGGAAAAAAAAAGAAAACAAAAGGAAAAAAAGGAATTTTGAAAACCCCTCCAGTGATAATGAGCTAAGACATTGGTGGTCAGTTGGTTGATATGATTGTACATACTTATGGGCTCTTCTTACCAAATGTTCTTACATGATTTTGAAATGCTGTGATTGCACTGTTGGGTCTTCACATTTTGGTTACCCTTGTTTACTCCCTTATCATGCTTGATTACTCCCTTCAAGTGGGATATTCATGAGGCTAGTTGTGTGTTTGGTAGTTTGACTGATGAGACCCTTGGGCCTAATTAGATAATTCATCTATATAGTCTCACTGCTTCATTTCATGTATGACCCTTTCATGTGCATCTCTTCTAAAACTTGGTCTGTTTCTCTGTGAGGCTGCATGTATGCATTGCATTTGATGATATGATGAAGGCATTCTTTGATTGATTAGCAATCACATAGCCAAATAGCCTTCCCAAAAATTATGTTACGCCCCTCGCTAGCCCTTTGTGCCTTTACCTGTTTTCTCTTGTTGTAAGCCTAATTACTTACCCCTTGGCCTTATATGATCTCCTACCTTTATGTTAGGATTAGGTGAAGTTCTGTTTCAGTGAATTTTATCAGGGAACGTGAAGTGTAAGCTCACTTGGGTGGCTGACTACCTCTGATGGGCTCATTAGGTTGATTGTATCTATGAAGTAAGTTGATGTTGGGTTTTGAATTATTTACCACTTGCCAATCAGAAAAAGAAAAAAAAAAAAAGAGAAGAAAAAGTGAAAAGATCGAAAGGACAGAAAAAGGGAGAATGAAATGAAAAATAAAATGTTGGCATTGTTGACAACTACTATTATTTGTCTCAGCTCACCTCTTCCCAGTCCCATTCAAGGGGATGTTTGTTTCAATATGGTTAGTTGGGTTGGCATGTCAAAGTAATGTAATGTTTGGGATGTGTGTGATGCTTCTTAATCTCCTGACTTTAATTCCACATTCCTAAATTTATTCCCCCTCCTTACCTCTAGCCTACACCCCATTACAACCAGTAACAAGTCCTCTGGATCGTCATTTGCATCTGCATTTTAGTAGTGGAGGATCAAAAATATGCCCAAGTCTATAGTAAGGTTACCACATTTGGGAGGATAATTGAGAGAGCCGCACATCTTCAAACACGTGAGAGGGAGTGCATCTATTTCATTTCCTTATATGATAGTTACTACCAGGCCTTCTAGTCTACCGCTTATTTGGAGGCATCTTGATGGGGATGGGGGTAGGATATGGGATAACTGGATGTTAAGTTGAACAATGTGGTCTTCAATGGTTTTAAATGAGTTTTGAAACTAAATGTTTATACCTGGAATTATCCCACTGGTTGTGTGCATGTATGCTTGATTTGGCTGATCTTCCACTGATTTTGCCTGAGGAGGTGAGTAATTAGAAGCCTCGATCCCCTGTCAGTTCATTCATGCCTTAGTCTTGGTTGAGGAAAAGCAAGAGATAAGCATGAAGGAGTTGATAAACCTCTATTTTTACTATTTTAGCCCTTCAATTCCGCTGACTTTCTCCATTTATTCCGTAGGATTAGTGGAAGATGTAGTAGAAGTTGCTCATCTTTGCTCATAATTATCTTATTTGGATCAATTCTCCTTTTTATAGGTGTTTTGGTCTCAACTCGAAGAATTTCGGCACTTATCGGAACAAAAGTGAGCAAGGAGCAATATCTCGGGAAGGAACGAGGTTCGAGGACCATTTGGATGGGTTAAAGGCTTGAAGAATGATGAGAAAGGCACTTGCATGGCCAACCATGCATGTAAGCATAGCTGTGCAAGTCATAAATTGAAGCCAGCAGAGTACACGATCGGGTGTGCAGCTTATGCATGGCCATGCGCTGGAGTCAGAAACTTTCCTGCAGAAGTGCACAGCCGGCCGTGCGTCTCCCCAACTTTTTATGATTTAATTCTTTTTCAGGACAGTTTTTAGGACATGTTGGATCTGACTTTCCCAGACGATTTTTAGGGTGATTTTAGAGTTTCTTTCTCACATACTTTTGCACTGATTTAGATTCTAGGAGAGTGTTTAATTCTTGGTTTTGATTTATGAATTGACCTTGGCAATTGATTAAAGTACGTTTCTCTTCCCTTCTCTGCAATTTTTATCAAAGTTTGTGTCTTTCGTCATAGTTTTCAGTCTCTTATTTGTGATTAGAATTATTATAATGATTAGTGGTTAAATCCCCTATTTTAGATTGGGATTAGCCCCTATTATGTGATTTGGATTCATGTTCTAGGTTTTTATCAATGAATGCCCATGTTTATGATTGAATTCTTACTTAGTACATCATGTGTTCGATGAATTGCTTGAGAGGATTAAATTCATGTTCTTAATCGAGGTTTAGGAGATTAACGAAAGTTGAATCCTTTACTTAGAGCTACTTTGTGAGCAATTGGATTTCTTAACATGAAAATAGTTCGGGGTTCAATTGGGAATAGTGGTTGCTTAATCTTGTGGATTGAAAATAGATAACTAGAATTGCTTAACCAATCTAATGACCTTCGAGAGAAGGCATAGATGTACTTTAACTTGCAACCATTCCATTTCAGTTATTTGTGTGAGCTGCTTCGCATGATTTAGTTTTTGATCCAAAGAGCATAACAGTGTGGTGAATCCCAACCTGGGATTTTTGTTATCATCGAATTAAATAGTTTCAGTAGCGTTCATAGTTTCAGTAGCGTTCAGATCTATCAACCTGAATCTGTTTTTGCCTGGATTGAGTGTTCCAGTCAACCTGGTGATTAAACCAACTTCCTTTGGACACGACCTGTGCTTGCCATTGCTAGCCACAACTAGTACCATGCATTTGCGGTCACATTTTAAGATACACCTGCATAAGTTTATGACATATTTGCCTCTCCATACCCATTTCTTGACTTGTATAATGCGAAAGAGTGGCGAAGGGGATAAGATGCTATTGTTGGTGGGTTTTAACCATGTATCCGATAACAAGTTTAAGAGTTTTCACTGAATGCATTAGCTATTACATGCTATACAACGTGAAAATCAATTTACCTTTTTAATGAAGCTGGCAATCTCAGTGGTCTCGGTAATGTCAAAGTCATCAAGGGCTTTGGTGGACAAATTTAGGGCTACTTGCTGCATGGTTTGGAGCACACTGGTTGACCAACAACTGCCTTCCCCTCTAGCATGGTCACTGGCTCAAAACATTTCAAAGAGCCAGCAAGTTATAAACCTGGAGCTTAACGAGTGTTCTTGGGTAGCTTCTGGTTGATGAACAAACACACACTAGATTTCATTGTTGGTGTGGGAGGAAATTGACAATGCTAAATGGATTAACCAAGTAGGATCTCTAGATATCATTTCGTTGTGGCTATTAAATTGACACTCTATGAACTTGGGTTTTGTAGAGACAAAAACTTCTTGGGCCCCCCTCTATGAATTCAAAGCTTAGTAGCTTTCGAATTTGCCTCTGCATTTGTTTAAAACAGGATTTTTTTTTTATTTTTTAATTTTTTCGGTTTTCTGGATAGCGATTTATTAATTACTAGCCACATTGTATCAACAAACAACATCAAACTCAACCAAATGTAGATCTAAATTGTTACATGCAAAAATATTCATTTTAAAAACTTTTTCTCAAAATATCTCTCCTACTTTATGATATATCAATGCTCTATATAAATTATTACTTCCTTCATCTTCATATCCAAGCAAATACTAGTCTGGTTTTGAAGCTGCTTGCTCTGAAAACCCTTTGCTATACTATTGTTCTGCATTCCTCTAGGAGTGATTTTCCTCCCTTGTAATTAGAACTTAGCACCAAATTTTAATAACTTGAACTCATTTGACATGGTTCACCATGATAAACCTATATTTGGACCTTATTTTAGCCTTGATTTGATCCCTTTTTCCCTGTGTTTTCATGTTCGATCTTGTTGAGAAAAGGTCAAATCAGCCTCCTTTAGTATATATTTCACTCATTCAACATCTTTTCGTATTTTTAGGAGTTCTACTGAAGGAACAAAATGATTGTTGATAATTAGCAGAAAGGAGTGCCAAAAAGGCGAATTTAAAGTCATAAAAGTGGTCGCTCGACGTCGCACGGAAGTTCCAGAGATTCGGCATGGGGGCCCACGCCTACCGGCACGGTCGTGCCGTGTGAAAGAATCAAGAAGCACCATCCAGCAGGGTGGCATGGCTACCCTGTGCTGTTGTGCCACCTCATCTAGGGTGGCACGGCCGTGGCCCCCCTCCTCGCGCTGTCGCGATTTAAGTTCTCTTGATTGTGGTTTTCAGGGGCATTTTTTAGAGGAGATTTTTAGGGTATTTGAGAGAGTTTTATTTCATGTATTTGGATTGAATTCGTCGCAGTTGAAGATTGTTCTACCTTTCAACAGCAATTAAATCAAGTTTGTTCTCAATTCTCTTTCTTCTCTTCATTCCTTTTCTAGGGTTTCAGTCGAATCATGTTTAGTGAATTGGGGTTTATGATTGTTGCTTTTGAGATGATGCGTGGCTAACTCCCCAACTCAGGTTAGGATTAACGTCGAATATGTGTAGTTGAGTCAAGAATTAGCCCCAACCCTTACTTCTCCTTTGCTTGTGTTAATGTTTTCTACTATGCGCACCACGTGTTCGATGAAATGCTCGAGAGAGCATTCATCTATTGTTATTGAGGTTTGGGGGATTATTAAAAGACGGAACCTTTACCTAGCGTGACTTAGGAGACAATTAGAATTTTAATATGAAAATAGTTAAGGTTCTAATTAGGATTTGAGATTGTAGACCTTGTAATCCTCTAACCTTTAATCCTACAAGAATATGCGATCTTGGTTATAGGATTAGTTTTTAACCCTTGAGAGAAGGAGGAGATGGACTTAATTGACAATCATTCCCCTCACGATGCATACTCAGGTTTGTTTGACGGGGTTAGTAACTGATTCACTATCATATTCGTGCTGTTAATTCCAACCTGGGTGTTTACCATTCTGATATCTTATTCGAACTCTTAGTTGTCATTCCTATCGTTAGTTATTCCTTAAACCCCCAATATTGATTAGCCTAGCTTGAGGAAAGTAATTAGTTCTTGTAGCTGAAAGCAAGCTCCTTGTCGATTCGGCCCATACTTGCCGGTTACTAGTTACAGCTACGCCGTGCACTTGCAGTTTAAAACGTAATACACCAATCTTCAAGAATTTAGTTGTATTTTTTCTGTCTCAAAAAACTTGTTGATGACTCAGTTGACCATCTATTGTACAAACCAGAACAGTTAATACTGAAAAATAACAGAAATTCAAAAAAAAACTACTAAAAACAGAGGCTTGACAGTTAGACAATACCCTGGCATCTTCCCCCAAATCTCTGCCTTCCATAATCATAGGAAAGAATTTCACTAATTAAAACCAAAAACAAAAAATAAAAAACTAAACTCATTTTCTTTCGTTCTCGTGTGTGTCCTCCCCTCCACACAACTCCTCAAAGAAAACCCAGCAATTAATCAATCAACCCAAAACATCCCAACAACCATGTAAGGATTGATTACTCCGAGCTACCCGAATATCAAGCCCTCCTCCTCCTTCTCTGTTTCTTCACCCCTCCATCGCGGCCATCAAAACCCAGGACAGTCAGCGAGCAAGAATTGATTAGTTCATTTGCCATGCCGCGGCTGTTCTCATGCTTCAGGAGGGGGTACTCCATGAGGGACTACGGCACCTCCGGAGGGCTGTATGACCCGGCGGCCACGGCGGATGAGATGACGGAGGAGCATCGGAGTTGGGGGGGATGTGCTGTCTTGGTGGAGCTTTTCTCGTCGCAGGGGTGTAAGAGCTCCCCTGAGGCAGAGCTTCTTATGTCGAGGCTAGGCCGAGGGGAGTTCACCCTTAATCGTCCCGTCATTGTTCTCACCTTTCATGTCGATTACTGGGACTACTTAGGTTGGAAGGACCCATTTGGGTCCAGCCAATGGACCGTCCGACAGAAGGGCTATGTTCAAGCCCTTAGGCTCGACTCCATGTTCACCCCTCAAGTTGTGGTTCAGGGCAGAGTTCAGTGTGCTGGCCATGAGGAGGAGAATGTATTGTCTCATATTGTCTCTGCCCAGAGATTCCCTTCCCCTCTCTTTGAGGTTAGATGCATCCTTCTGAAACCAGTTTGTTCGAGTACGTATATAAGCTAAGCTAATGAGTTACTTCACCTATTGCTAATTGGATTGACATGTTACATACGTTTTGATTTTAACAGGCAAATTACCAAAGGCCAACACCAGAAACATTACAAGTATCCTTGTCAGGACGATTGAGGATGAACATAGATAAGGAGGGTGCAAATGTGATGGTGGCGTTGTACGAGAATGGGTTGGTGACAGATTGCACCACGGGAGAGAACCAAGGCAACGTCCTCTCCAACGACTATGTTGTTAGGGGGCTCGAGAAGCTCTGCTTTGTCAAGGACCTCACGGGCAAGAAGATTGTCTCGGGCACTGTCAACTTTGGACTTTGGGAAGGCTTCAATAGCAGCAAGTGTGGCATTGCTGTCTTTGTTCAGAACAACTCCCATCAGATATTCGGCTCACGAAGGTTTGATCTGCCAGGAAATCTGTGACACATAGTGGAAAATCAAAGAGTGGAAAGCTTGAGAAATAGTTGTAAAGCATAATCTTACATTGAAAAATCTTGTTTTTGGGTGCAATGGTTTGATTTTATTCACAATTTTTGGCATATTGATGGGTTTCTGACATAGAATTGTTCTTCTCCCATATTACAGATATATGTGTGATAGTATTCTTCAAAATGAAAGCATGCTTACAAGTTAACAAGCTTAGACATTGAGACACGACACAGACCTATGACATGAAATTGACAGGCTGAAATATATGATAGTTAAAGGACGTGTCATCCTTGATCTTTACTAATGTGTTGGTCATGAGAACAAAATAGAGTACTTCCTTCTTGAGTTATTTGAGTTGTCATCGTCTTTTTATGTTATCAATTGTGCAAATTGACTGTTGTTTTTAGATGTGAAATTCATTGAAATCATGGTTTTAGATTCCATGCATGAAGAAAATTTCTCTTCCTTTGTTTTTATTTGTTCAATGCATTTCATATCAAACTCCCTAAATGTAACCAAAATAGTACCATATGTATACAGCATAATGCATTAGTTCTAGGTTACAACATAAGATGCTCGATTTAACTAGGTCCCCAAGAGATTAGTTGCAGGAGAGTAGAGACCTCTAGTCCTCTTTCCACCATTTCTCATGATCCTTGGCAATCACCATGGCTAGTTTGGCTGCCGGGACATTGGATTCCTCTTTCTGCAGCGCGGACTTGAATGTCTCCTCGGACTGGCAAGAACTTTTGCAGCCACTACTTATCTATAGCTCTTGCTGTCAAATTTGCTGCATGGATGGGGTGCTCAAAATGCATACATTGTTATCTGCAGAGGGTGTCTTGCGTTTGGCTCCAAACTAGCTTACGTTCGTTACATAAAAGTGTGGTGGGCGCTAGAAAGTTTAGGGTCTAGTTGCCTCTATGAATAGCTTACACGTACATGGTTTTATGGGTTCATCTATGGTCATGGGTAACTTTCTAACCTAGAGTTAATTTTGACAGCGACTTGATGGATCTTTTCCGTCAGGCTTGAAAAATGAGATGTGGTTTTTCAAAACTGTGTACAGGCATAAAGTCTGATCTAGGGCGTGTTCTATTTCGCATTTTTTAGGATTTAGCTAAGAGCTTCCATCTCCTTACAGCTTCTTACATCTCCTTACAGCTCCTTACATCTCCTTACATCTCCTAGATTTTTTATAACATTCATTTATTTTAGTTACAGAAGTATGTATATTTTTTTAATGATACTACCAATATATAAAATTTATAAATATCTTATGAACACAACATTTACATGAATATAAAACATAATATAACGACGCAAATTATATTTAAGTTTTGACATGGAATATATATTATTATAGATGACCATACTTTTCAAATTATAATACAGAGCTTTTGTTCATGTTTGTCTGAAGCATATATAAAAACTATCAAACTGTATGCGAGGAAAGCATTACATCTATTTCATCCCTAAGTTTATACATTGCAATTTTGTTGCTATCGTTATACAATTGAACATTTGGTGGTCGTTCCAAATTTGGTTCCCTTGCTCAGATTGATATGCGCTTGTTGTACAGAATAATAAAATTATGCAAGGTACAACAAGAAACAATTATCTCCAGCTGCTGCTCTTGTCTCATTTTCGGCATTCTGTCAGCCAATATCTTCCATCTTTCCTTCAAGACTCCAAAATATTTGGGTTTTATGTTTTTTTTTTAAGAGTTTGAAAGATAATTTTGAAGTTTTGGTTGTTATATGACAAACCAATTTTTATATGTTAAGCATAATGTTTTAATGGTTTATTTATAAAATTTTTGGGGAACAATATTCACCATACATTTATTTATATTTAAAATTATTTACTTAAAATAGGAATTTATTTGCAGAGTTGTATTCAATTTTATCAAAATTTTTTTTTTTGTTGTACTTTGCTTACTCGATCAAACTAATGTTCGTATAAAAAATCACCTCAAGTGGACGAAATTTTATTCACCAAATTTAAGGGAATTAATATATTTTATTGTTATGTAATTAACTTAATTGTTTATTTTCAATAAGTATATTGTTTTAATATTATTATTTTTCATCCAAAACGTTCATTGTAAGACAAATTATAGTATACAAATCTTCAACAATTCAACAACTCCTTACAGCCATCCTTACAGCTCCTTACAACTTCCTACATCTTCTTACAGTTCCTTACAGCTCCTTGCATCTCTTTACATCTCCTTACAACTCTTTACATCTCCTTACAGCTTCTTACAGCCCCTTACAGCTTCTTACAGCTTC